>JAWQFJ010008386.1:20000-30000 GCA_034096865.1 Theodoxus fluviatilis | reverse complement strand
CCGGGTTTAATGACGGATCTAAGGTTCGAGCGTTGCTCTTCCTCGACTTAGTTTGTCAATTTCGTACTTCACCTCAGTACATTTGAGCTTCCAAGACGTCTTGTGATCTAATTTTCCTACTCTCGACAAGAGAGCCGAGGAGGAAGGTTTTCAAGTCGAGGGTCGGTGTGGGGCCCTTACGCTGTGGAAACGTGGGGTGAATGGCGTGAATGGCGGCAAGACAAAAAAAATTCTACGGCGACATTTCATCCCAGGGATATTTCAATTCCACGAGGCCTGAGATTCAGTCCGATGCCGAGACGCCGTTTATTCCATCGAACTGTTGACGGAAGATGCCGCCCTGGAGTTGGGGTTGGAATGACCTGGCAGCCTCTTCCGCCAGAGGTGGCTATGGCGTACCCAGTGCCTGCAGGTCGATTGGCACCTCTCCCAGACTATTCTCCTCCCAGACCGTCTTCCTGGGGCAATAGGGCAGTGCAGTGTTGACACCTCTCTCTCTCTCTCTCTCTCTCTCTCTCTCTCTCTCTCTCTCTCTCTCTCTCTCTCTCTCTCTCTCTCTCTCTCTCTCTCTCTCTCTCCTACGTGCATATCGTGCTTTCCAAAACTGGGTGCCGGTTTTGATGACTTTGATCGAGTTGTTCGCGTTTCAATTTCGTGGTCCGCGTTTCCAATGTAATAGGCCGGTGGCCTACACATTAAATTTGTTCAGTTCAGTTCAGTTCTCTCTCTCTCTCTCTCTCTCTCTCTCTCTCTCTCTCTCTCCTCTCCATCTCTCCCTCTCATATACTCATATCTCTCACTCTTTTTTCTCTCACCCTGAGAGAGAAAGAGAGAGAGAGACAGAGAGACAGAGAGACAGAGAGTCAAAGAGACAGAGAGACAGAGAGACAGAGAGACAGAGAGACAGAGAGACAGAGAGAGAGACACACACACAGAGACAGAGAGAGGGACAGATACAGAGAGAGATACATACATGAATGGATGGTTGGTATTTTACAGCCTATCAGCCTTTGTAGGCTATGTAAGGCCATTAATCACGAAAATCGCCACAAAAATTTAAACGCAAATCAAGTCTCGATGTCCCATTTTATTCGCCTCTTACGAATCGCGTAGGGAGACGCGGTGGGTCTGTTCTGACCCTCAACCCGCAGAGGGCGAGAGAGAGAGAGAGAGAGAGAGAGAGAGAGAGAGAGAGAGAGAGAGAGAGAGAGAGAGAGAGAGAGAGAGAGAGAGAGAGAGAGAGAGAGAGAGAGAGAGAGAGAGGGAGAGAGAGAGAGAGAGAGAAAGAGAGAGAGAGAGAGAGAGAGAGAGAGAGAGAGAGAGAGAGAGAGAAAGAGTGTACGAAAGGTGCAGGGAGACGCGGTGGGTCCCTTCTGACCCCCAACCTACAGGGGGAACCGGGGATGAGCAGGGGCATACGACCCACGTTGCTGTGCACACAGCCGACACTCCACCTCTTCTCGCTGTGTAGAAAATCTTTTGAAGGAAACGTTGGAATGCGTGCATGCGTCTGGAAGTGGGAAGTGGTTGGTTTTCCTCATGCACTGGTCCAGGCACATTGGGGACGACGAGAAATCGATTCGCTGTCCCCATGGCATGTCAGGGATCTCTGTGATAGGTCGACTGCTGGTGACTCCATGAAGACGTGAGAACAGACACGATACAAGGATGGATCAATAGAGTTTTACGGCTTGTCAGCCTTTGTGGGCTATGTAAGGCACCTGAGCACAAAAATTACAAAATATGCATAGTTTAGAGCAAGCGGAAATCAAGTCACGATGTCCCTGGATATTCGCCTCTTACGAATGGCGTAGGGAGACGCTGTGGGTCGAGTCTCCTATACCCCGCCCGTAGGGAGTAGGTATGGGACAAATCGTTGCCGCTTTCCACATCTTTATTCTTCCAAAAGTGTACAGAGGTGGTCGGTCCGTCCGTTACTATGATGGTAGTGGTCTCCCAGAGCGGTGGATGGAAGGTGGGTGGAGCTTTCACGGCCTCTCAGCCTTTGTAGGCCATGTAAGGTCATTTAGCGCGAAAATCATGAGAACAGTTGGGAGTAAGCGCAAATCAAGTCCCAATGTCCATATTTCTTCGTCCTCTACGAATCATGTAGGGAGACACGGTGGGTCTATTCTTTTAACCCCAAATGACAGGGGAAGCTGACAAAGGAGGCGCCATAGAGTTGCAAGATGTAAACAGATACCCAAAGGAGGACCAACTCTTGCTTAGCAACTCAGCCCATTATGGCAAGGTAGACAGAGACCCCACTCCTCAAGTCTCCACTGTTGCAAACAAATGGATGATTAAACTGGAATCACGGGTTTACATTGACAAAAATAGTGGGGCCTCCCTGGAGCCTGGCAACGTCAGATCCCATGCATTTTGCCACATCCTAAAAACCCATGGAGACCCAGTCGATCTTCTGGTCGCCCGAAAGTATGTCGGAGGGCCCACTGACACTCACAAAGCTAGTGCAATTCTACCTGCGACCCCTCGTCGTCCAGCCACCCAGCTACGTGCAGGATTCTACTGACGTCTTGTGGAAAATCCAAGATTGGAATATCAGACTTGGACCCTGAGACAAGAATATCAGACTGGCCACTATTGATGTGGTCAGCATCCACGGCAGTATCCCCCATCCAGACATGGTTAATGGCGTCCGCCACTTCGTGTACACACCCGGATGGCAAAGTGCTACCCGTCGACGTTGTCTTTGAAATAGTGCAGCTTGCACTGAGCAACAACTTCACGTTTGAAGGTCAGGTGTATCGTCAAAAGGTCAGAAACAGCCCTGCTGAAGCCCACAGTACCCACAGATGGATGGATGGAGTTTTACGGCCTATCAGCCTTTGTAGGCTATAAAAGGCCATTAAGCACGAAAATCACTAGAACAAAACTGTTAGAGTAAACGCAAATCAAGTCGCGGTGTCCCAAGTTATTCGCCTCTAACGAATCGCGTAGGAAGACGCGGTGGGTCTATTCTTGTTGCCCCCAACCCCCAGGGAGACAGTACCCACAGGGGGACAGTACCCACAGGGAGACAGTACCCACAGGGGGACAGTACCCACAGGGGGACAGTACCCACAGAGGGACAGTACCCACAGGGGGACAGTACCCACAGGGGGACAGTACCCACAGCAGCAAACCTCTTTATGGGCTTACTGGGAGACTGGGCTAGGATCCCTCGAAATAATGTAGTTGGACGTCAGTATTGGTTGTACAGGTAACTAACTATATCATACTCTCCCGGACTATTCCAGGTAAACAGATAGACAGGCAGGCAGGGGGGCGGGCGGGCAGGCAGACAGACAGACAGACTGATAGACGGAAAGACGGACAGACGGACAGACGGAGGGAGGGAGGAAGTCAAACAGACAGACAGACAGACAGACAGACAGACAGACAGACAGACAGACAGACAGACAGACAGACAGACAGACAGACAGACAGACAGATAGACAGACTGACAGACAGACAGACATACAGACAGACAGACAGACAGACAGACACACAGACAGACACACACACAGACACACACGGACAGAGAGAGAGAGACAGAGACAGACACAGAAAGAGACACACAGAGAGAGAGAGAGAGAGAGAGAGAGAGAGAGAGAGAGAGAGAGAGAACATACACGGGCTGATAGACAGGCAAACAAAGAGAAGAAAAACTTTGCAACATTCATTGTGTGATACTAGGGTGCACCTATCACCAAGTGTATTGTACATCTACTGTGTTCATCCTCTATTGAAATATCCCTGCTTCTGTCTCTTCTCACCCCCAATCCTGTGTGTCAGACCTCTCTCCAACCCCCCTTCTCCATCTTTTCTGTAAGGCAAGCTGACCAGCTGACCACTCTGCGACCCCTCCTCTGCTGTGGTCTGATTGTTGGTGCAGCTGCCCTGTCAGTCACTCCTTACATTAGCGTGACCCCTGGCTAGTGAGCTGTTCTCCCACTCTGGCATCTGAATTGTAACATTTTGACTGTAAATCTGATGTTTCCTCTCAAGTAAGACAAATACTTGCAACGGCATATGATTCATTCAGTAGACTGTGTTATGCTGAATGAGGCAACATTTGTAAGAAGTCATTTCAAAGTAAGTTAAATTAAGTAATGTCTCTTTTCTGCCAAATGGAAGCACAACCCAGGAACCATGGCTAAGATCTGGGAAATAATCTACACCCTGGCTCCTGTGAGGTCCGTGCATTCCCTTCTTAAGGGGGAACGGCACGCAAGTCGAGAAAGACCACTGCCACCACGGTCTAGAGAGACCACTGCCACCACGGTCTAGAGAGACCACTGCCACCACGGTCTAGAGAGACCACTGCCACCACGGTCTAGAGAGACCACTGCCACCACGGTCTAGAGAGACCACTGCCACCACGGTCTTGGGTTGGTCCAGGCCATTATTATCAGGCCTCGGACCAGCAAGCAGCTCCTGTACCCATGGGTGAAAAATAAAGATGTGGAAAGCAGCTACGATTTTGTCTCATACCTGCGCCCTGCTACCATCATGCCTAATTCCACTCCACCACAGTTGGTAATTGAATTTCACCTACTAGCTTTCAGAAGCTCGAATCGAGAAACCCTCATTCTTTTCCCGATAATTTGACTCCCGCTGCAAATTTTCTCTTACAGTTCCCCCCCCCCCCCCCCCTCATCTCACCCCACCCCCACCCCCACCTCCACCTCCACCCCCACCCCACCCCCACCTCCCTCACAGTTTCCCCATGACGCACGCTTTTTGTGTGAGACCAGATGATCTCTGTCTATTGCTTTCATTTATTTTCGTGTCTAATTCAGAACCCATTCCAGTCGGTGTTTCATTTTGTCTGCCTGGCATTTTCGCTCGAGTTCCTCCAGTCTCATTCCTGGCCACCACCAATCCCACCACCGTCCATTCCTCCTTCCCCCCCCCCCCCAATCCCCCTGTTGTTTTATTCTCCAAGTTTTACCCTCTCAAGCAGGCAAGGTTGGAGGTGGAGGGGGGGGGGGGGGCGGGGAGGAGGAGGAGGAAATACAGGAGGAGGAGATACAGGAGGAGGAGGAGGAGGAGGAGGAGGAGGAGGAGGAGGAGGAGGAGGAGGAGGAGAAGGAAAAGGAGGAGGAGGAGATAAAGGAGGAGGAGGAGGAGGAGGAGAAGGAAAAGGAGGAGGAGGAGATAAAGGAGGAGGAGGAGGAGGAGGAGGAGGAGGAGGAGGAGGAGGAGGAGGAGGAGGAGGAGGAGGAGGACGAGGAGGAGGAGGAGGAGATGGACGACGAGGACGAGGAGGTGAGAAAGCGAGAACGAACGAACGAGCGAACAAATTTCTTGAGAAGGCCACCGGCTCTTTTCAAGTGTTACCTGAGAGAGAGAGAGAAAGAGAGAGAGAGAGAGAGAGAGAGAGAGAGAGAGAGAGAGAAAAAATAAATTATGAAGGGGTCAGAGAACTTGTGTCAGCACCCTAGGACTTCCCCCCTCCTCTTTGGTTCTTCTTTCATCTTCTTTCCATTCTTCTTTCAGTTTTTGTCCCCCTCCTTCACAAATCTCTCTCAACGTTTCCCTCCCAGTTAAAAAAAAAGTTTTCATTTGCCATCAATATTGTCTGTATCGTTTTTGTCTTTTTTCCTCTTTTCCTTCTTTCTCCCTTTGCCATTCCATCCAGTTCAGCATAATGATTTTTCTTCCTCTAAAGCGACTGTTTTTTGGAAAATCTACTTTTTTGTTTTACTTTTCCATTTATCCCAAACTTGAAACTCAGAATATATTCCGTGCATTTTAAAAATGCAGTCATCTCCTCAAATGTCTTCCTCTCTCACTAAAGCCGTCGTTTTCATTCCATCACTCAGCTGTCAACTTTTCATTCCATCACTCAGCTGTCAACTTTTCATTCCATCACTCAGCTGTCAACTTTTCATTCCATCACTCAGCTGTCAACTTTTCACTCCATCACTCAGCTGTCAACTTTTCATTCCATCACTCAGCTGTCAACTTTTCATTCCATCACTCAGCTGTCAACTTTTCATTCCATCACTCAGCTGTCAACTTTTCATTCCATCACTCAGCTGTCAACTTTTCACTCCATCACTCAGCTGTCAACTTTTCATTCCATCACTCAGCTGTCAACTTGTAATCCTATCACACTTCGTAAGCAGAACTTTATCATGCAGTTCTTAGCACACACTTCTTTGACACTTCTTCATCATCATTCAATCACTCAACTCGTTAACTTCATACTTCTTTACTTTAGCATCACTAAACTTTCCAGTCCTTCCACTCCTTAATATTATCACTCCATTACTCAACTTTCCAAATTATCACTCTATCACTCAACTTTCCAAACTCAATCCTTTCACACCTCATCATTATCATTCAATCACTCAACATCTCAAACTTCAATCCTTCTGTACTTCCTTATTACAATTCCACTGCTCATCTTTCTAAACTCAATCCTTCCATTAGCACGCCATCACTCCCATTTCCAAACTCAACCCTTCCACTATTACTCCATCACTCAATTCCTGAACCCCCAAGTCTTCTGTACTTCCGTGTTATCATACCATCGCTCAACTTTCCAAACTCAGTCCTTCCATACTTCATCATTATCACTCCATCATTTAACTTTCCGAACTATCTTTCTTTACTTCGTCATTATCACTCCATTAATCAAATCCTCCCTCCTCAACTTATACTCTCCTAACGTTCCACTCTCTGCATCCTATACTTCATTGTGTCAATGCTCGCTATAACCTTCAACCTATGCATGGTTTGCTCTGACCGGGACTCTCCCCTATCTACCCTTCTGTCCTCATTTCCCCCTTTCTTTCTTCCTTTATTTCCTCTTTCCAACTCTACCCATTTCAACCTATCTTTCCCCTCTCCTACCTACCCTTATTTCCTCATTTCTCCCTTCTTTCTTCCTTCATGTCCTCTTTCCATCTCTACCCATTTCAACCTATCTTTCCCCTCTCCTACCTACCCTTATTTCCTCATTTCTCCCTTCTTTCTTCCTTCATGTCCTCTTTCCAACTCTACCCATTTCAACCTATCTTTCCCCTCTCCTACCTACCCTTATTTCCTCATTTCTCCCTTCTTTCTTCCTTCATGTCCTCTTTCCATCTCTACCCATTTCAAACTATCTTTTCTCTCTCCTACCTACCCTTATTTCCTCATTTCTCCCTTCTTTCTTCCTTCATGTCCTCTTTCCATCTCTACCCATTTCAAACTATCTTTTCTCTCTCCTACCTACCCTTATTTCCTCATTTCTCCCTTCTTTCTTCCTTCATGTCCTCTTTCCATCTCTACCCATTTCAAACTATCTTTTCTCTCCCCTATCTACCCTTATTTCCTCATTAATTTCCCCCTTCTTCCTTCCTTCATTTCCTCTTTCCAACTCTACCCATTTCAAACTATCTTTCCTCTCCCCTATATACCCATATTTCTTCATTAATTTCCCCCTTCTTCCTTCCTTCATTTTCTCTTTGCAACTTTACCCATTTCAACCTATCTTTTCTCTCCTCTGCCTATTCTTCTTTCCTCGTCTACTTTCTTCCCTTCCTCTTCCCTTCTGTGCGTATATCAACTGGTCTTTCCCCTACCCTGTCTATTAAAAAATATATAATTCCTCTCCTCCTCGTCTGCCTATCCCAGGCCTGATCTCTCATTTGTCTGCAGGCAGACCGGCGTCTGCAGGCCCCTGTGTCTGATCGACATTTCCGACACGTGGTTTTCCAAAATGGCGCTGCCTGGGTAAATGTCGGGCCAACCTTGGATCTTGCCAGCCCCGGGCTTTCGGATTGATCCGACCTTCTCGGCAGAAAACGGATTCTCCGCTGTCGATCGGAAGGAAGGGCGAGTGATCCTCTCGTTGAAAGCCACGCAAAGATTGCTTGCTAATGACCCCGACATTCGTTACAAGTGGAGCTGGCTTGCTTTCCACGCAAAGATTGCTTGCTAATGACCCCGACATTCGTTACAAGTGGAGCTGGCTTGCTTTCCACGCAAAGATTGCTTGCTAATGACCCCGACATTCGTTACAAGTGGAGCTGCTTGCTTTCCACGCAAAGATTGCTTGCTAATGACCCCGACATTCGTTACAAGTGGAGCTGGCTTGCTTTCCACGCAAAGATTGCTTGCTAATGACCCCGACATTCGTTACAAGTGGAGCTGGCTTGCTTTCCACGCAAAGATTGCTTGCTAATGACCACGACATTCGTTACAAGTGGAGCTGGCTTGCTTTCCACGCAAAGATTGCTTGCTAATGACCCCGACATTCGTTACAAGTGGAGCTGGCTTGCTTTCCACGCAAAGATTGCTTGCTAATGACCCCGACATTCGTTACAAGTGGAGCTGGCTTGCTTTCCACGCAAAGATTGCTTGCTAATGACCCCGACATTCGTTACAAGTGGAGCTGGCTTGCTTTCCACGCAAAGATTGCTTGCTAATGACCCCGACATTCGTTACAAGTGGAGCTGGCTTGCTTTCCACGCAAAGATTGCTTGCTAATGACCCCGACATTCGTTACAAGTGGAGCTGGCTTGCTTTCCACGCAAAGATTGCTTGCTAATGACCCCGACATTCGTTACAAGTGGAGCTGGCTTGCTTTCCACGCAAAGATTGCTTGCTAATGACCCCGACATTCGTTACAAGTGGAGCTGGCTTGCTTTCCACGCAAAGATTGCTTGCTAATGACCCCGACATTCGTTACAAGTGGAGCTGGCTTGCTTTCCACGCAAAGATTGCTTGCTAATGACCCCGACATTCGTTACAAGTGGAGCTGGCTTGCTTTCCACGCAAAGATTGCTTGCTAATGACCCCGACATTCGTTACAAGTGGAGCTGGCTTGCTTTCCACGCAAAGATTGCTTGCTAATGACCCCGACATTCGTTACAAGTGGAGCTGGCTTGCTTTCCACGCAAAGATTGCTTGCTAATGACCCCGACATTCGTTACAAGTGGAGCTGGCTTGCTTTCCACGCAAAGATTGCTTGCTAATGACCCCGACATTCGTTACAAGTGGAGCTGGCTTGCTTTCCACGCAAAGATTGCTTGCTAATGACCACGACATTCGTTACAAGTGGAGCTGGCTTGCTTTCCACGCAAAGATTGCTTGCTAATGACCCCGACATTCGTTACAAGTGGAGCTGGCTTGCTTTCCACGCAAAGATTGCTTGCTAATGACCCCGACATTCGTTACAAGTGGAGCTGGCTTGCTTTCCACGCAAAGATTGCTTGCTAATGACCCCGACATTCGTTACAAGTGGAGCTGGCTTGCTTTCCACGCAAAGATTGCTTGCTAATGACCCCGACATTCGTTACAAGTGGAGCTGGCTTGCTTTCCACGCAAAGATTGCTTGCTAATGACCCCGACATTCGTTACAAGTGGAGCTGGCTTGCTTTCCACGCAAAGATTGCTTGCTAATGACCCCGACATTCGTTACAAGTGGAGCTGGCTTGCTTTCCACGCAAAGATTGCTTGCTAATGACCCCGACATTCGTTACAAGTGGAGCTGGCTTGCTTTCCACGCAAAGATTGCTTGCTAATGACCCCGACATTCGTTACAAGTGGAGCTGGCTTGCTTTCCACGCAAAGATTGCTTGCTAATGACCACGACATTCGTTACAAGTGGAGCTGGCTTGCTTTCCACGCAAAGATTGCTTGCTAATGACCCCGACATTCGTTACAAGTGGAGCTGGCTTGCTTTCCACGCAAAGATTGCTTGCTAATGACCCCGACATTCGTTACAAGTGGAGCTGGCTTGCTTTCCACGCAAAGATTGCTTGCTAATGACCACGACATTCGTTACAAGTGGAGCTGGCTTGCTTTCCACGAAGAGTTATGCGCTTCCTCTGAAGTCCTAAGTTGACGAGGCTCTCGCTTTTCAAAATAAAAAATAAAAGACTTTAGCCACCACTACCACCAGCACCACCGCAATTGCCGTTGCCATGCAACCACCTGAAGTGACATTGATGATGATGACGACGTGATAATGGTACTAATAACGATGGCTCAGCATTAT
>JAWQFJ010008386.1:7500-10000 GCA_034096865.1 Theodoxus fluviatilis | reverse complement strand
CTCCAGGAAAGGTGGGCTATGTTGCCGGGCAGAACCTTTTGATGCCTTCTAACCAGCAGTGGAAACTGCTGCAAAAAGCACGTTGATATGAATGGCTGAGTGGTGTACTATCATACGTGATTTTGGAAAGACTCGTCTTTGCAACTTCATCAGCTTGCTGTCTGAATACAGGACCCAGAGAAACATTGATGTCAGTGATTCGTAAATTAGTGCATTTTGCACGTACTGCTAATGTGTTCTTTCATGCTTTCGAGGATGCTTTCTTCCGCTTGTTTGCTAGTTGACTGCTTGCCTTCTTTCGAGGAGGGTGGGGTTGGATGGGCGGTTGTGTGGTATTTCCCGTGGCGTTAGTCCACAAAGTGCGTTTCTCAGGACGATGGGTATGCGATCCGAAGCAATCAGAGCTATCCAAACGACATTTCCGGAAAAAGAAATCACTGTAGTCATACGCAAAATCCTATCCAAAACCAAACACGGCTTATTTCTTCCTAATTTTGATACCGACTCCTGTATAATCACATCAGTCACTTACAAATAATACCGGCAATTACCTTTAGATTGCACATCAATTGCTGGGAAACTCGCCTCATCACAGCTTGTTTGTGAGGAGCTACAAGAGAGATGGACGGCGACCAAGTGAAGGGCAACCTACCTGGCTGAGGGACTGGGGCCAGGTGGAGGACAACTCACCTGGCTGAGGGACTGGGGCCAGGTGGAGGGCAGCCTACCTGACTGAGGAACTGGGGCCAGGTGGAGGACAGCCTACCTGGCTGAGGGACTGGGGCCAGGTGAAGGGCAGCCTACCTGGCTGAGGGACTGGGGCCAGGTGGAGGACAACTCACCTGACTGAGGGACTGGGGTCAGGTGAAGGGCAGCCTACCTGGCTGAGGGACTGGGGCCAGGTGGAGGACAACTCACCTGACTGAGGGACTGGGGTCAGGTGAAGGGCAGCCTACCTGACTGAGGAACTGGGGTCAGGTGAAGGGCAGCCTACCTGGCTGAGGGACTGGGGCCAGGTGGAGGACAACTCACCTGACTGAGGGACTGGGGCCAGGTGAAGGGCAGCCTACCTGGCTGAGGGACTGGGGCCAGGTGAAGGGCAGGCGACCAGCTGGGACGGAGTGGGGACCCTCATTCAGCAACACCTGACGCAGCGCCTCGCCCGTGGCCTGGGCCGGGAAAAAGCATTCCAAGATGGCCGCCACGTGCGTGTTGTTTACTGCCCAGCTGATGTCCACAGGTCCAGCGTTGAAGAGCAGCAACAGCACGTTTCCTGCCCTGCCTGGAAGAGGAGGGAATACACAAAATGATATTCAAAATGTACTGAAAAGGGTGCTGTGAAAAACGTGCTATGGTACTTTTGTAATTCTTCAACCATCTAGCAGTGAAGAAGCTTATGAGCCATGTCAGTATAGCGCAGCATGATGCTACAGTGGCAAAGTTGTGGGATTTTAAGTGTCTTTTCCTCATCTTTAAAACAGTTTGGTGGGAAGCTTTATTCACCAATGGACATGTAGATACTCTTTATTAATAACATCATTTTCTATCGTCAAGAATGAGCTAAGTCTACCAAACTACGTATTTTGTGGAAGGCGAACGTTTGCTTGACCTCTAAAGGTAAAGTTTGCTGAAATCAGGGCATGAGTTAAAAAGAACACCTACGCCAATGAAGAATCAGTTTCCTGCTGTTTTCCTTTGCCGTATGATTCTCTTTTCATTATATTCAGCTGTTTTTCTTTATCTCCAAACAAACCAGTTACCCATAGCAAAAGTACATGTATTTAACTTAAGAATATCCACAATATGTAGTTACACTTACCCACCCCATCCCACCCCCACCCCCACCCCGAAAAGGCAAGAGCTATGCATTTTACGAAAAGTGTGCAATAATAATTGAGTAATCTTCAGTGATCGATGGAAAGAAAATGTATAGCGGCAATCACAATATAGGTGACTACCACTAGCATGCAGGGAAGTGGAGAGTTAAAGCATTCAGAAAAAACCAGGCGATTTTTTATTTGTTTGACAGTGAAAACGTATGTATTCAGCCACTGCATACCAGATGTTTTGGGGTAGCAATGAATAGCTTACAAATTAAAAGTGATCGTCGTAAAAAATAAAGAAAGAAAAGAAAAACAAAACTCTTATGGACTTGCAAGGTCTTGCACGGTGTTTGAAACGAAGGTTTCCCTGACAACAGCAACTCTGACTTAAGGCGAGACCTGTGACACGCACTGTTGGAAATGGCGTCCTGCAGCAGCATCAGCTGACTTCCGGGAAGATCCATGGACTTCCGGTCGTGGCCCTCTGTCTCAACTGCCGTTCCTGAAAGTAGCATTTGGTGCTGCGAGTCCCAGCAGTCCATTTCCTTTTGTCAAGAAGCTGTTTGTGGAACATGTGCTCCCTCGTTTTCTTTCCAACACTGAATTTTGGCTCCTGCTAGAATCAGTGATCAGTTTAGAAAAGATCAGAAAACGTTACGTGGGATCTTCTTTGTAAA
>JAWQFJ010008386.1:0-2500 GCA_034096865.1 Theodoxus fluviatilis | reverse complement strand
CGGCTTGCACACAGGCTCACCTGTTGTAGCTGCACATGATGTTGTAGGTGCCGGCTTGCACACAGGCTCACCTGTTGTAGCTGCACATGATGTTGTAGGTGCCGGCTTGCACACAGGCTCACCTGTTGTAGCTGCACATGATGTTGTAGGTGCCGGCTTGCACACAGGCTCGAAACGCAGGAAGGAAAGTCGACCTCATGTCGTACATGCTGACCTGGGGAGAGGACAAGGAAATCAAGTGCTTTCGTTTGATCAACTTAATGTCGATGCGATCATGAAGAAGCTGGAGAATGCTGCGGAAGCTGACTAGTTTTGTATGTGGAGGAAACATACGTCACCCTCATGGGCTTGATGTCATCCGCACTTTGCTTTTCAAGATACCTCCCTGTGGCACATATAAGTGCTGCTTGGGGCTGGCTGTGCGAGTGCTGCTGGAGCAGGCCCCGAAAGCACACAGACCACAGCAGTCCAGCTAATGAGGGAGGAATCGATGCAGCGCGCACTGTATGCGAGTCTATGCGCGTGTGTGTAAGTGTGTGTGTGTGTGTGTGTGTGTGTGTGTGTGTGTGTCTGTGTGTGTGTGAGTGCGCACACGCATGGGTGCGTGCATTAATGTATGCATGCGTGCGTGTGTGTGTATGTGTGTGTGTGTGCGTGCGTGCGCACGCGCATGGGTGCGTGTATTAGTGTATGCATGTATGTGTGTGTGCGTGTGCGTGCGCACGCGAATGGGTGGGTGCATCAGTGTATACATACGTGCGTGCGTACGTGTGTGTGTGTGTACGTGTGTATGTGTGTGTATGTGTGTATGTGTCCCCGACTCTGCTTGTCTCCGTGTCTTTGCTTTGAGGTCCTGCAGCTTCGGATGACATGCTTCTCTCTCTATCTAAATCGACACGTTTACTTCAAACATTCAAGTGTATGTTCAACAATACAGAATTACGTCCAAGCGCTGGCTGAAAATAAGGTTCAGGTCTTACAAAAACAAGGCTTACCTGAGCGCTGAAGTTGTGGACACTCACGGGGTAGTCATGGGGCCCGTCGTAGGCAGCAAAGTGCTTGCACCCAGCAGTCACCCGTACGTACCTGCAATGACGTCATTGGCAGTAAGCAGAGCAAAGTTGTAGAAAACACAAGACCCAATTGCGATCCAACGGGACTTCATGGTGAGATGCTGCTTGCTTACCGAATTTACAGTTACGAAAGGACCTGGGTGTAATGAGTGTGTGGCTGGGATTGCACGTTCGTTTCTCTAGTGATTTCGGGGTGTAATGAGTGTGTGGCTTGGATTGCATGTTCGTTTCTCTAGTGATTTCGGGGTGTAATGAGTGTGTGGCTTGGATTGCACGTTCGTTTCTCTAGTGATTTCGGGGTGTAATGAGTGTGTGGCTTGGATTGCACGTTCGTTTCTCTAGTGATTTCGGGGTGTAATGAGTGTGTGGCTTGGATTGCACGTTCGTTTCTCTAGTGATTTCGGGGTGTAATGAGTGTGTGGCTTGGATTGCACGTTCGTTTCTCTAGTGATTTCGGGGTGTAATGAGTGTGTGGCTTGGATTGCACGTTCGTTTCTCTGGTGATTTCGGGGTGTAATGAGTGTGTGGCTTGGATTGCACGTTCGTTTCTCTAGTGATTTCGGGGTGTAATGAGTGTGTGGCTTGGATTGCACGTTCGTTTCTCTAGTGATTTCGGGGAAAGAAAAGAATCCTCATGTCTCCCTGCGCGATTCGTGAAAAACGAACAATAGGGAAATCTAGACTTGACTTGCTGTTGCTGCAACCAGCTCTAGTAAGTCTGTGGTCAATAGCTTCGCATAGGCCGCAGCACTTCATTTTTCATTATTCACCATCACACTCTCTCTTGGGTGAAAAACATTTAATTGTGACCTGGGTGTGTGTGTGTGTGTGTGTGTGTGTGTGTGTGTGCGTGCGTGCGCGCGCGCGTGTGTGTGTGCGCGTGAAATACATACGAACTTTGTTACGGCGACTCCCCTCATGGGTACTGGGATGAAAAGTTGTGTTTTCAAGCTTTAGGACAAATCAATGGGTCGCTGTATCTATTGCTTGAGAAGGCAGTGTGCCTGAGAAAGTCAGTTTCTAAATGAAAACACGAAACAATATGACCTCAAGTAAAATGCAGCACAGTCTGTTTTACACTAAACAAGTTTGAAGGGTTGGGAAGTTCCTGTAAATACTTTGTTTTGTCTTTTTGCTTTGGCCCGTCGTAGACGTTCAAACCAAAGCTAACGACACAAGGTTGCAGCCAATATAACATCCCACATTGTCACGATATTTAAATAAACCAGATTTCTCCATCCCACGGATAGAACCACGGCACTGCGCCTCGCACATCGTCCAACCCCAAAGCATGCTCGCCCATCTCCGCCTGTCGAAAAACATGGTTTCAACAAGCGAGTAGAGGCTGAGGGGCTTACCGTGTACTCTTGCAAGAGGGGAGAGCACAGAGGGGGGGGGGGGGTAGGCTGGCAGGGACTGATATATAT
>JAWQFJ010008379.1:22500-25783 GCA_034096865.1 Theodoxus fluviatilis | reverse complement strand
TCAGACGCACACAGTGATAGATCAGACGCACTCAGTGATAGATCAGGCGCACACAGTGATAGAGCAGACGCACTCAGTGATATAGCAGGCGCACACAGTGATAGATCAGACGCACACAGTGATAGATCAGACGCACTCAGTGATAGATCAGACGCACACAGTGATAGATCAGACGCACACAGTGATAGATCAGACGCACTCAGTGATAGAGCAGGCGCACACAGTGATAGATCAGGCGCACACAGTGATAGAGCAGACGCACTCAGTGATAGAGCAGGCGCACTCAGTGATAGAGCAGGCGCACACAGTGATAGATCAGACGCACACAGTGATAGATCAGACGCACACAGTGATAGAGCAGACGCACACAGTGATAGATCAGACGCACACAGTGATAGATCAGACGCTCACAGTGATAGATCAGACGCACACAGTGATAGAGCAGGCGCACACAGTGATAGAGCAGGCGCACACAGTGATAGATCAGGCGCACACAGTGATAGATCAGACGCACACAGTGATATAGCAGGCGCACACAGTGATAGATCAGACGCACACAGTGATATAGCAGGCGCACACAGTGATAGAGCAGGCGCACTCAGTGATAGATCAGACGCACTCAGTGATAGAGCAGGCGCACACAGTGATAGAGCAGGCGCACACAGTGATAGATCAGACGCACACAGTCATAGAGAAGGCGCACTCAGTGATAGAGCAGGCGCACACAGTGATAGAGCAGGCGCACACAGTGATAGATCAGACTCACACAGTGATAGAGCAGGCGCACACAGTGATAGATCAGACGCACACAGTGATAGATCAGGCGCACTCAGTGATAGAGCAGGCGCACACAGTGATATACCAGGCGCACTCAGTGATAGATCAGACGCACACAGTGATAGATCAGGCGCGCACAGTGATATATCAGGCGCACACAGTGATAGAGCAGGCGCACACAGTGATATACCAGGCGCACACAGTGATAGATCAGGCGCACACAGTGATAGATCAGGCGCGCACAGTGATATATCAGGCGCACACAGTGATAGAGCAGGCGCACACAGTGATAGATCAGACGCACACAGTGATAGATCAGACGCACACAGTGATAGATCAGACGCACACAGTGATAGATCAGACGCACACAGTGATAGATCAGACGCACACAGTGATAGATCAGACGCACACAGTGATAGATCAGACGCACACAGTGATAGATCAGACGCACACAGTGATAGAGCAGGCGCACACAGTGATAGAGCAGGCGCACACAGTGATAGAGCAGGCGCACACAGTGATAGAGCAGGCGCACACAGTGATAGATCAGGCGCACACAGTGATAGAGCAGGCGCACACAGTGATAGATCAGACGCACACAGTGATAGATCAGACGCACACAGTGATAGATCAGACGCACACAGTGATAGATCAGACGCACACAGTGATAGATCAGACGCACACAGTGATAGATCAGACGCACTCAGTGATAGAGCAGGCGCACACAGTGATATACCAGGCGCACTCAGTGATAGATCAGACACACACAGTGATAGATCAGACGAACACAGTTATAGAGCAGGCACACACAGTGATATACCAGGCGCACTCAGTGATAGATCAGACACACACAGTGATAGATCAGACGAACACAGTGATAGATCAGGCGCACTCAGTGATAGATCAGACGCACACAGTGATAGAGCAGGCGCACACAGTGATAGATCAGGCGCACACAGTGATAGATCAGGCGCACACAGTGATAGATCAGACACACACAGTGATAGAGCAGCGCACACAGTGATAGAGCAGGCGCACTCAGTGATAGATCAGGCGCACACAGTGATAGATCAGACACACACAGTGATAGATCAGACACACACAGTGATAGAGCAGCGCACACAGTGATAGATCAGGCGCACTCAGTGATAGAGCAGGCGCACACAGTGATAGATCAGACACACACAGTGATAGATCAGACACACACAGTGATAGAGCAGCGCACACAGTGATAGATCAGACGCTCACAGTGATAGATCAGGCGCACTCAGTGATAGATCAGACACACTCAGTGATAGAGCAGGCGCACACAGTGATAGATCAGACACACTCAGTGATAGAGCAGGCGCACACAGTGATAGATCAGGCGCACTCAGTGATAGAGCAGGCGCACACAGTGATAGATCAGGCGCACTCAGTGATAGAGCAGGCGCACACAGTGATAGAGCAGGCGCACTCAGTGATAGAGCAGGCGCACACAGTGATAGATCAGGCGCACACAGTGATAGAGCAGGCGCACACAGTGATATAGCAGGCGCACTCAGTGATAGATCAGGCGCACACAGTGATAGAGCAGGCGCACACAGTGATAGATCAGGCGCACACAGTGATAGAGCAGACGCACACAGTGATAGAGCAGGCGCACACAGTGATAGAGCAGACACACACAGTGATAGAGCAGACGCACACAGTGATAGATCAGACGCACTCAGTGATAGAGCAGGCGCACACAGTGATAGAGCAGGCGCACTCAGTGATAGAGCAGGCGCACTCAGTGATAGAGCAGGCGCACTCAGTGATAGAGCAGGCGCACACAGTGATAGAGCAGGCGCACACAGTGATAGAGCAGCGCACACAGTGATAGATCAGACGCACTCAGTGATAGAGCAGGCGCACACAGTGATAGATCAGACGCACTCAGTGATAGATCAGACGCACACAGTGATAGAGCAGGCGCACACAGTGATAGATCAGACGCACTCAGTGATAGATCAGACGCACACAGTGATAGAGCAGGCGCACTCAGTGATAGAGCAGGCGCACACAGTGATAGATCAGACGCACTCAGTGATAGAGCAGGCGCACACAGTGATATATCAGACGCACTCAGTGATAGATCAGACGCACACAGTGATAGAGCAGGCGCACACAGTGATAGATCAGACGCACTCAGTGATAGAGCAGGCGCACACAGTGATATATCAGACGCACTCAGTGATAGATCAGACGCACACAGTGATAGAGCAGGCGCACACAGTGATAGATCAGACGCACTCAGTGATAGATCAGACGCACACAGTGATAGAGCAGGCGCACACAGTGATTGAGCAGGCGCACTCAGTGATAGATCAGACGCACACAGTGATAGATCAGACGCACACAGTGATAGAGCAGGCGCACACAGTGATAGAGCAGACGCACACAGTGATAGAGCAGGCGCACACAGTGAAACATCAGACGCACTCATTTATAGAGCAGGCGCACACAGTGATAGATCAGACCCACA
>JAWQFJ010008379.1:0-12500 GCA_034096865.1 Theodoxus fluviatilis | reverse complement strand
GATGTGTGTGTGTGTGTGTGTAAAAAAAAGGGTAAAGGTGTGATTTTATATAGCGACTTACACACTTGTATGGGTCTCAAACCGCTTTACACTTTACCCCCTGATCACTGGGCATCTTGATCAATCCTCACTGGTCCCTCACAACAAACATAGTGACAGACATTTAAGACGCACAGTCAGGTACCAGCATCAACTCCGCTCCCTGGGGAGTATTCCAACAAGATGCTGGCGCTTGACCGCATACAAGGGTTAATCGCACTACGTGTTGCCAACACTGCCCTCACAGGTATCCGGTTTTACTCCTGGGTGGGGAGAAGCAATGCGAGTTAAGCATCTTGCTCAAGGATGCAACTCTGGGAACCGCGCACCTTCGAACGCCGTACCCACTGGCCGCAAGCGACTGTAGGTCCAGCGCGCTAACCACTCGGCCACAGAGCCCCATGTGTGTGTGTGTGTGTGTGTGTGTGTGTGTGTGTGTGTGTGTGTGTGCGTGTGTGTGTGTGTGTGCGCGCGCGTGTGTGTGTGTGTGTGTGTGTGTGTGCGTGTGCGTGTGCGTGTGTCTCGGCTGCGCGCGTTTTTGTGTTTTTTCTATTAGATTCACAATTTTATCTTTAACTGAGAAAATAAAATCTTTTTCAAATAAAACACTTACAGTTTATGTCTTCCTCCGGTACGAAGGCGATGGAGGGGCATCCACGACAGTCCAGGACACAGGGTGGGAAGCAGAACGAGGCGGCCTGGATGGCCGTGCATGCAGACAAGCTGCAAGTGGAGACAAGGGTGCAGTGGACGCAAGGATACAGTGGAGACAAGGGCGCAGTGGAGACAAGGGCGCAGTGGAAACAAGGGCGCAGTGGAGACAAGGGCGCAATGGGGACAAAGGTACAGTGCAGTGGAGACAAGGGCGCAGTGGAGACAAAGGTACAGTGCAGTGGAGACAAGGACGCAGTGGAGACAAGGGCGCAGTGGAGACAAAGGTACAGTGCAGTGGAGACAAGGGCGCAATGGGGACAAAGGTACAGTGCAGTGGAGACAAGGGCGCAGTGGAGACAAAGGTACAGTGCAGTGGAGACAAGGACGCAGTGGAGACAAGGGCGCAGTGGAGACAAAGGTACAGTGCAGTGGAGACAAGGGCGCAATGGGGACAAAGGTACAGTGCAGTGGAGACAAGGGCGCAGTGGAGACAAAGGTACAGTGCAGTGGAGACAAGGGCGCAGTGGAGACAAGGGCGCAGTGGAGACAAGGGCGCAGTGGAGACAAGGGCGCAGTGGAGACAAGGGCGCAATGGGGACAAGGGCGTGGTGGAGACAAAGGTACAGTGCAGTGGAGACAAAGGTACAGTGCAGTGGAGACAAGGGTGCAGTGGAGGCAAGGATGCAGTGGAGGCAAGGATGCAGTGGAGGCAAGGATGCAGTGGAGGCAAGGATGCAGTGGAGGCAAGGATGCAGTGGAGACAAGGGCGCAGTGGAGACAAAGGTACAGTGCAGTGGAGACAAGGGCGCAGTGGAGACAAGGGCGCAGTGGAAACAAGGGTACAGTGGAGACAAGGGCGCAGTGGAGACAAGGGCGCAGTGGAGACAAGGGTGCAGTGGAGAGAAGGGCGCAGTGGAGACAAGGGCGCAGTGGAGACAAGGGCGCAATGGGGACTAGGGCGTAGTGGAGACAAGGGCGCAGTGGAGACAAGGGTGCAGTGGAGAGAAGGGCGCAGTGGAGACAAGGGCGCAGTGGAGACAAGGGCGCAGTGCAGTGGAGACAAGGGCGCAGTGGAGACAAGGGCGCAGTGGAAACACGGGTACAGTGGAGACAAGGGCGCAATGGGGACAAGGGCGTGGTGGAGACAAGGGCGCCGTGGAGACAAAGGTACAGTGCAGTGGAGACAAGGGCGCAGTGGAGACAAGGGCGCAGTGGAAACAAGGGTACAGTGGAGACAATGGCGCAGTGGAGACAAGGGCGCAGTGGAGACAAGGGCGCAGTGGAAACAAGGGTACAGTGGAGACAAGGGCGCAGTGGAGACAACGGCGCAGTGGAGACAAGGGTGCAGTGGAGACAAGGGCGCAGTGGAGACAAGGGCGCAGTGGAGACAAGGGCGCAATGGGGACAAGGGCGTAGTGGAGACAAGGGCGCAGTGGAGACAAGGGCGCAATGGGGACAAGGGCGTGGTGGAGACAAAAGTACAGTGCAGTGGAGACATGGGCGCAGTGGAGACAAGGGCGCATTGGAGTACAAAGGTACAGTGCAGTGGAGGCAAGGATGCAGTGGAGGCAAGGATGCAGAGGAGACAAGGGTGCAGTGGAGACAAGGGCGTAGTGGAGACAAGGGCACAATGGAGACAAAGGTATAGTGCAGTGGAGACAAGGGCGGAGTGGAAACAAGGGTGCAGTGGAGACAAGGGCGCAGTGGAAACAAGGGCGCATTGGAGACAATGGCGCAGTGGCGACAAGGGCGCAATGGGGACAAGGGTACAGTGCAGTGCAGACAAAGGTATAGTGCAGTGGAGACAGGGGTGCAGTGGGGACAAGGGTACAGTGCTGTGGAGACAAGGGCGCAATGGGGACAAGGGTACAGTGCAGTGGAGACAAAGGTATAGTGCAGTGGAGACAAGGGTGCAGTGGGGATAAGGACAAGGGAACGACTTGGAAATGGACTACCGCACTACTGGTTCCAATAAAAGACAACACCGGGCTCAGGAGGTAGGGAATGGAGCTTGGATATTGAAGACTGGGTATCTTTTGATAGCATTCGTGCGAGTGACTATTGAGTGAGTTTCTGTTTTTGTTTGCTCATTTGGTTGGGGTTTTTTTAATACTGTATCCTTTCTTATCTTTCTTGCTTGCTTGACTACTTTCATATTTATTTCAATGCGCTATCATGAACAATTACGAACATTTTGCGTGATTTCTGCGTACACTATATCTACATGTACACTGAAAACGCAACAACAACGTCAATTACGACGACGACGATGACGATGAAGGAGGAGGACAAGGAGGAGAACGATGACGAAAACGAGGCGGACGAGGAGAAGGAGAAGGAGGAAAAGAAGGAGAAGAAGGAAAAGGAGGAGAAAAAGAAGACCGAGGAGGAGGAGGAGGAGGAGGAGGAGGAGGAGGAGGAAGAGGAGGAGGAGGGGGAGGGGGAGGGGGAGAGGGAGGGGGAGGGGGAGGGGGAGGGGGAGGTTGAGGGGAAGGGGGAGGAGGAGGAGGAGGAGGAGGAGGAGGAGGAGGAGGAGGAGGAGGAGGAGGAGGAGGAGGAGGAGGAGGAGGAGGACTGCTACCACCACCCTTGCTACCTTTATCACGATTGATGCCGCTATGCTCTTTGCATGTGGTTCTGCTGCTGCTGCTGTTGCTTCCAGCACCACTATTCCAGCTTTGTGCTTGTCAAGAACTAGGCCTTCGCCATTGTAATACACTACTTCTAGCCATGCCTTGTGCTGCGGTTTGGTCTCACTCTTGTCTCGAATGCTTTAGGTGAAAGTGTATATTGTTAAGAACATACATTTCCTTTGGCAGCCAACTCATAATGGAAAAATTTTCTTAGACATGCAGGTCTGCGGTCATCAATGGATCATAACAATTTTATCAACCAGTAAATAAACTTTTTTAAAGCCAGAGATGATAGGTAAGGGAGAATGACAGAATAATTTAGTAGGCATGCTTGTCAGGATGTGTCTCTTCGACTCAGTAAAATGTATGCGCGCGCGCGCGTGTGTGTGTGTGCAGAAAGAAAACTTAAGTGTCTTCACATCCTTTAGGGAAAAAAATGATGCTGCCAACGCAGCGATGTCATAGAAAATATAATTTACATACCTTATTTAAACACACACATACACACACACACACACACACACACACACACACATATATATATATATATATATATATATATATATATATATATATATATATATATACGTAAACATATTTTCATTGAGATATTTATACATTTATATTTGACATAACTGATACATGCATCACGTTCTTATTTTGTTAAATATTCATACGTAAGCAACATGTTTTTGATGCATGATACAGAAAATAATTCCACTAAGACAGCAGAAACGTTTGATTGAGAACTCGTGAACGTTTACATGATAATCTACAGACGTGCATGGATATATAAAATGCATCTAACGACAATACACCACGTCCTACCATGAGATGACGATACGTGCCAAAAATGAGGCAAAATTAGTGAAAACCCTTCGTCCACCACCCGTCAGCAAGAGGCTAGAGGAACAGTGCCAGAAGCAATGGCTGCCTGATCTCCATCAGTCTCTGTCTCCCCTGACCTCCCATGGCGCATGACGTCATCGCATGGCGTTGCTCACGAGACTGCTCGCGAGAGAAAAGGGAGGGCGGGGTGGGACAGCCAATCTGGAAGCTGTACTGGAAGAACGGCAGAGTCAGGCACTCCGCAGCTGATGGGGGTGGGGGGAGGGGGGCTGAAGGTCTGGAGGGGGGGGGGGGGGGGGGGGGGGGGACGTGTTGGAAACAGAAGATGGATCTGCTCAAACATGGAGAGTGACACAACTGGCCCTGTCCTCCTGTCACCCAGGATGAGAGGTCAGGTCGTGATGCTATTCTGGGTTTATGGACTCTTGTCAACCGCAAGCCGTCATCAAGTTGCATATGGATGGGAAATAAATGTCGACGCTGCGTCGTGGTAAGGGTGTCGTGGCCCATCATTTCTTCGCCCTCTCCGCTGGCCTAGGGAATGATTATCGACATAAAACAGATCCCCTAGTCTTCCCTTCCCATTTGTCATTCTTAATAGGGAGCGTTCGCACCGGAGCAGGCACGGCAGGAGGCCAGGCTGTGCCGTGCAGCGAAGCAGTGCAGTGCTGACCTGACAGCTGCCCTGGGAGAGGTCACGACAACTGGGACTCCAACTCGCCTGCACTGCACGCACTGATCTAGCGCAGCGCAGCTCTCCACCATTTCCCGCAGCTCTGACCACCGTCTGCCCTCGTCACGCAGGAAGCGAGAGCACCATACGTATGGGCTTGCAACTGTGTCGTCATACGACACATACTGAATGAATTTCACATCGAGTGTCTTTCACCTTCCTTTTGTGTACGGCAGTTGTTTCATTTTCAAAAGCTCATTCGAAAAAACGGAGAAAAAGAGACACAATAAATGGGCGCAGAGCTGCAACACCTCGTCCTATATATGTGTCTAACCGTGACAGCAACGTCAGAGCTGTCATGGCGAGTCACGTTTCACACAAGGCAGAGCTACTAAGCACTATGCACGCCTCAAAGTGCGGGGCGAGTGTTTGGTGTCCCCTCACCAGCTGGACCTCCAGGATGCTAAGCCGACGGGGCCTAATGGCTCTAACAGAAAACAAAACATAACAACAAAAAACAAAACAAGCCAAACCAAACCAAACCAAATCCAACCAAACCAAACCAGATCAAACCAAACCAAACCAAACCAGACCGAACCAGACCAAAACTAGAGAGCACTCAGAGAGCGTAAACCTCCGCCAAGGCAGCCATAGCCATGGATTTATCACAGCACCTCTTCCATGGCCTGTATAATTCAGGCAGCATGTTCTGCTAGCCAGGCCTGACGCAACGAAGTTAAGTTAATTTTAGTGCCTGCTAGCGGTCTCTGAGTGTGAAACGCGTGCACCGACTTGCAGCACAGGCCAGCCTACGAGCTAGGGCGAAAATAATTACCTTTCTGGTTGTAATTCTAAATTGAGATAACAGATAACCCCTCAAAGTTTGATGGATTGTTCCTTCGGTGAAATCCTCATCTTGCACCAATTTTAAAATAAATCTGAATCCGTTTAGAACTTTTAAAAGTTATTTTGCCACATAAAGAAATATATAACGAACGAACTAACCGACCAAATCAAACCATTTTTGGCGGAGGCAACAAAGCAACTTAGCCAAGGAGGGCCCCGAGTAGCCCAGAGACTGCCGCGGGCAGTGCCACTGCCCTGGCTCAAGAAAATCCGATTGATGCATCGTCTTTTCCTCCCTGCTGAATTTTGAGAGAGCTTCCAACTACACCAGGTGTTCAGGTGTGTACTATGCAAGCTTGCAAGTATTTTTCATGCGACCGGTAGGATAGAGTTTGCTCATTTACAGTGTTGCTTTAGTGACGTGCAAACAAACAACAACTATACTTTTCATAAAGAAAATCGAAACTCTTCAGTAATTATGCAAATGTGACGACGGTGATGTGTATGTCCTGATACAGAATTAACCCTGATAATGCATGCACCACAACTTGAACAACATGTCAGCCAAATGTTTAAACCCAAATCTTGTCGACAATGCAGGCTTATTAGCTGTTTTGGCCGCCCCTGGCTGAGCTACTGGAGCAGGCCCCGAAAGCTCAGCAGCCCGTGGTTCCAGCTCATGAGGAAGGCATCCAGTGACTCTGGCCGTATGTCACAAGAGCGAAGACGTGATGACAGTCATTAGCTTGAGACTACGGCAGTAAACACGGAGGAGCGTCGCAGATTAGCTCATGTTGGCCACTCACAGCTCACGCCGGTTGACACCTCGCTGTCTCCGCCTTTGTGTCTTCCCTTCAGTTCCTACCATGCTTCCAGCGTGGCTTGACCTAAGATTTTCCCGTCGCAACAACAACAACAACAACAATGAACAACAATCATTACTACTATTACTTCTACTGCTACTGCTACAACTATTACTTCTACTACTGTTAGTGTTACTACCGTTACCGCTCTAACTACTCACACGACAACGGCGATGACGACGACGATGACGACTACTGCTAATGCTGCTGCTGCTGCTACTAGTACTTCTTCTACGACGATGACGACGACTACTACTACTACTACTTCTTCTACGACGACCACGACTGCTACCACTACTACTACTACTTCTACCACTACATGTACTACTCTACAACGGGAGACAAGGCGTGCGGAGAGGCCTCTTACAGCTTAAGAGGAACCTCGTGGAGAAGACAGATAGCAAACGCCTCCGGAGGAAGACACAGGTTTGGGCGAAAATACCAGCTTGGACCTTCATATGTGCACGCTTCGGTAAGGACTGCCGTTCCCGCATGGGACTCCTTAGCCACACCAGACGCTGTCGACGGGGCAGGACTGGCACCCCGCGGCACAAATCCATGACGACGGCTGCTGCTGCTTCTACTACGACTACTTCTACTACTACTACTACTACTACTACTACTACTACTACTCATTACTACTACTACTACCACCACCACTACTACTACTACTACTACTACCACCACTACTACTACTACCACCACCACCACTACTACTGCTACTATTACTACTACTACTACTACTACTATTACTACTATTACTACTATTGCTGCTACTGCTGCTCTACTACTACAACAGCAACTACTACTACTACAACAGCAACTACTACTACAACAACAGCAACTACTAATAATACACCACAGCAACTACTAATACTACCTCCGCAGCAACTACTAACACAACCACAGCAACTACGACTGTTACTACTACTTATACTACTACTACTACTACTTGTACTGCTACTTCTATTACTTGTACTACTTGTACTGCTACTACTACATATACTACTACAACTACTACTACTACTTGTACTACTACTACTTGCACTACTACTACTACTACTACTACTACTACTACTACTACTACTACTACTACTACTACTACTACTACTACTACTACTACTACTACTACTACTACTACTACTACTACTACTTGTACTACTACTACTACTACTACTACTTGTACTACTACTACTACTATTACTACTATTACTACTACTACTTCTACTACATCTACTACTACTACTATTACTACTATTGCTGCTGCTGCCACTGCTGCTCTACTACTACAACAGCAACTACTACTACTAAAACTGCAACTACTACTACTAAAACAGCAACTACTAATAATACCACCACAGCAACTACTACTACTGCTACTACTACTTATACCAATACTACTTGTACTGCTACTACTACTTCTACTTGTACTACTACTACTACTTGTGCTACTACTACTACTTGTGCTACTACTACTACTTGTACTACTACTACTACTTGTACTACTACTACTACTTGTACTACTACTGCTACTTGTACTACTACTACTACTACTTGTGCTACTACTACTACTACTTGTACTACTACTACTACTACTACTACTACTACTACTACTACTACTACTACTACTACTACTACTACTTGTGCTACTACTACTACTTGTGCTACTACTACTACTACTTGTACTACTACTAATACTTCTTGTACTACTACTACTACTACTTGTACTACTACTACTACAACTACTTGCACTACTTATACTACTACTACTACTACTTGTACTACACTTACTACTTCTACTACTACTTGTACTACTACTACTACTTGTACTACTTGTACTTCCTATACTACTACTTGTACTACTTGTACTACTACTTGTATTACTACTACTACTACTACTTGTAATACTTGTACTACTACTACTACTACTGCCACTACTACTACTACTACTACTACTACTACTTGTACTACTTTTACTACTTGTACTACTACTTGTACTACTAGTACTACTTGTACTACTACTTGTACTACTACTACTACTACTACTTGTATTACTACTACTACTACTACTTGTACTACTTGTACTACTACTTGTACTACTACTACGTGTACTACTTGTACTACTACTACTACTACTACTACTACTACTACTACTACTACTAGTACTACCTGTACTACTACTTGTACGACTACTACTACTACTTGTACTACTTGTACTACTTGTACTACCTGTACTACTACTTGTACTACTACTACTACTACTACTACTACTACTACTACTACTACTTGTACTAATACTACTACTACTTGTACTACTACTACTACTACTTGTACTACTACTTGTACTACCACTACTACTTGTACTACTTGTACTACCTGTACTACTACTTGTACTACTACTACTACTACTACTACTACTACTACTACTACTACTACTACTACTTGTACTACTTGTATTACTACTACTTGTTCTACTACTACTTGTATTACTACTACCACTTGTATTACTACTACTTGTACTACTACTAATTGTACTACTACTACTACTGATACTACTACTACTACTACTACTACTACTACTACTACTTGTACTACTACTACTACTACTTGTACTACTACTACTACTGCTGCTGCTGCTACTACTACTACTACTACTATTTGTACTACTACTTGTACTACTACTACTACTACTGCTGCTACTACTACTACTGCTACTACTACTACTACTACTATTTGTACTACTACTACTTGTACTACTACTACTACTACTGCTGCTACTACTACTACTGCTACTACTACTACTACTACTACTTTGTACTACTACTATTTGTACTACTACTATTTGTACTACTACTACTTGTACTACTACTATTTGTACTACTACTACTTGTACTACTACTACTTGTACTACTACTACTTGTACTACTACTACTGCTACTACTACTACTACTACTACTACTACTACTACTATTTGTACTACTACTACTTGTACTACTAATGATAATAACAATTCTACCACCGACAGTACTAACAAAACTAATATCACTGCTGGTAACTTTCACACTGTCCACATTTCCAGTACATTATATCACGAGAGTTCACTCCCTGGTCGCTGCTGTGCAGCGCCCAGTACATGACTTTACTTCTGGGCAGGAGAGGCAATGCTGATGAAGCACCTTGCCCACGGATACGACTCTAGGATCCGTGCAGCTTGGACAGCTGTCTGCCGGGGAGCGAGTGCAGGCGAGTGCTTGGCAGCTGGAATCGATCCGTGCATTGACCCGCTGCAATGGTCCTGCATTGTCAGGCATGGTGGATCGGACAGTCGAACTCTTCACCAAACAGTGGGACAGGCACATGCGAGGACTGCCAGAGACGCTGCAAAGCGCTATAACTGACCCCTGGTATGGCTGTACATGCAGATATGGTATAGCTACATGTCTGTGTGTCCTCTCTTTCTACGTGTTTGTCGACATGTCCGTACAAATTCTGTGAGGTGGCCCAATGAAAAGGTAATAATAATGTGGGACTGTAATGGGGGGTGATCTTTTGGGGGTGTCTCACCTGGAGGCTGGTGGGTTTCGCGACTGGCCGTGTGTCGGGCGGACCTGCCGTGGGGCGTGAGAGCGAGGTTTGGTGGTTGAAGTTTTGCGATCCACACGGATGTATATTATTATTGTGTGCGAGGTGAGTAGAAGCTCGCTACGTTGGATTCCCCTGGCTGCAGAGCGGTGTTCGCTCTCAGGTGAAAAATGGTGCAGTGAGCGGAGATTAAGGGGAACTGTTTTAATGAAGTAACGATATATTTTGGAGGAGTGTGCAGGCAGAGAGCAGACGGGCAGACAGGGAGAAGGATCGAGAGACGGAGGGAGACGGAGAGAGAGTGGAGAAGGTTGGTCGAATGTTGTGTTGAGGGCTGACCTACGTGATCTATATGGTTTTATGTAAGAAGGCTGACCGAAGTTTTACTTTTGCTTTTCAATTACTCGTTGGGGTTTGATTATGTGAAAAATGGATGTGATTTTATAAGATTGGGTTATTTAGGAAGGGGATGTCGTGTTTGAGCCATATATGACTCTCCATCGCTAAATGAGTCAGTTGGGCAGTCGAGTCATTTTGCGCAAACCGCCCACAAAGGAGGTGAGGGGTTGTAGTGGTCGACTTCGAGATTTTGGGGTTTTTTGCTTCTCTAATCCCTTCTTTATTGTATGAGTAAGTTTCGTGTTTGAAATCAACATGTACGTATATGCTTTATGATGTTTTTTGGGTGTGGTGGTAAATCATAAATTACAAGAAAACGTCCGCGAAACGATCGCCAACATCAAGCCACTGCTTCATCTCTGTGGCAAATTGCATGAGTCTAGAATCAGGGTTGCTATGGGAAAAGGGGGAATAATGTATGTAAACTTAAAACGCGTTTTTCTCAAAAAGCGTATTTTTAGGGTGTCGATCTTCAAAGTCATGTGAAATCGTGTAGGGTAGTCATATGTTCATGATTATTGCATCATTGAGAAGCTTGTTGTGTGCTCTTTCTGAAAACATACAGATATCAAAATGGTCAAAATGCAACGATTGACTCATTTTGTGATGGAGGGTCACATAATGGTACTGACTATGCACTATTCCCAAGGCGTAGACCACTTCTCATTGATTTTGTTGATTTAATTCAACAGGTAATTGCTTCTCATTTCAGCGCAGTTAATTAAATCTTACGCTTCGGTTCTTTATTAGCATGCACACAAAACAGCCTTTGATGCGTTCTCGTCACGTGTGTGTGAGAACTGCGTCGCAAATGTTGCTTCATGTCGACACACCGCTCAGTGCCCAAGTAGGCCTACTTGCATGTGCAAAAATACGAATGAAATGGTGCTGCAAGAATCGACCCGGGGGTTTGGGGATACAGAGTCATCCATGCACACGTTCCCCCTGTGGGTTGGGGGTCAGAATAGACCCACCGCGTCTCCCTACGCGATTCGTAAGAGGTGAATAAATAGGGACATCGTGACTTGACTTGCGCATGTATTCTAGTGATTCTCGTGCTTAATGGCCTTACATAGCCTACAGAGGCTGATAGGTCGTAAAACTCCGTCCGTCCGTCCGTCCGTCCATGCGCGAGTTGTCCCTCGTCAAGAAAACGCTTTTGTCACTATGGCGCCCACATTGCGCAGGGAATCCGACACAACCAGACACGAGACCGTTGACACGTGGTCAAACAAAGAGGTGAAGGGCCGGTGTCAGACTATAATTCTGGAACAACAAGAGGAGAGTGACCAATGAAGTCTGGCGGTACTTCGTCGTCTAGGTCTGACTAGGCCCGAAGAAGGAGCTTGGTTCCGAAAGCTTGCCTTGACTACGAAGTACCGCCAGACTTTTTTGGTCACACTCCTCTTTTTGTTCATTGACACGTGGGACACCGTGAAGTGCAAGTCTTGCTCCCTTCAAGTGCTAGGTGTGACCCTCTCCACCTGAACTGGATACCTCACTGGGACCTACGTCTGACTGACCATGCGTTTTCAGTCACTAAATCACGTCAACTTCTCGAGAGCTTACCACGTCCTCTGATCGTTTGAGAGAGACCAGCCCATGCCAGAGAGACCCATTGGGTGGCAGTGTAGATTTATTAAGATAACGTCTGCAAAATGTTACGATAAAACTTATTTCCGTATAGGTATTAAAAACTTGCTAAAAATGAGTAGTTCTCAGGTGAAAGTGCATGTATATTAAATTAAACGACAAGTCTAGCAGATACCGTACATTTTCAAATCGAAAGCACGCTTTATTAAGATGCTTCACACGGCATATCGCAGGATTTTGCACACGGGCACTGCTGCAAAAACAACGAAAACGTTTTACTTAGAAGTGGGAGAAATCATATCGTGCTCTGATACTGACGTAGATCTATGACCATTAGTATATAAATGTAACTTTTGTTTATCTTTTCTA
>JAWQFJ010008377.1:60000-75673 GCA_034096865.1 Theodoxus fluviatilis | reverse complement strand
AATGTGATTGGTTCCTGCGTTCTGTGTGAGGACAGCCAGCGAGTGGAGTTTCGCCCACGGTCGTATAAAAACCGCTAACTGTTTGTGGGGAATACTACGGTGTTTCCCCCCCTTTCTCGAGAAGGAGTTACCGGTATTTACTTGCTTGTCAGATTACAGGGTTTGCACGGAGTCTGGAAAGTATTGAAAAAGTCCCAAAACTGAAAATTTAAATTTCAGACTTTAAAAAGTTTGGAAAATTGCAACTTTTGTTTGTCCTCATGGAAAAAGGCTGGAAAATGTCTTGAAAATACAGAATTAGTCTTGAGAAAGTATTGAACAGTATTTTTCTTCTAAATGGTTTGTATTTTTCAATTCGCGATCGCGTCTGGACATTTACCAAAGCCGCCGCCATGTTGTTGTCAAGTGAGTTAGGAGAGGTAATTAAACAGAGTTGTGTAGTTTCATACAGATGCGAAACATGCAGCGCGGTTCCAGCTGTTTCTGGGTCCTCACAGTGTCACACCTCTCGCCATTTTTCCCCGTTGGACTTTCTCGTGTTGCTTCACTCTTGCCATGGGAAAATGCTATTTTTTCAATCTTTGGAACTCAGAAATTAGTTTTGTGCATCTGGAAAACCCTCTGGGATGTATGGAAAAAGTCTGGAATTTGATTTTTCTAACTCTGTGGTTACAGAAACATTTGGGGGGGGGGGGGGGGGATGGGATAATTATAGGGTCAACCTGTCTTTCTTTCTTTTTTAAGGCCAGATTGAGACCACACACATTTTTGTGTATGTAAAATATGTTTTAACTACAGAATTTTAAGTACACCTCTGATTGATCTGGACATTAATTAATCAACATTTGTATTTTGCTGTATACACTTTTTAACTTAAAAAGTGCCCATTGGGGAGAAAACAGCATGCAGTTTGTTACATGTAGACACACACACACACACGCACGCACACACACACACACACACACACACACACACACACACACACACACACACACACCCTCTCTGCTCATAACTGTGCTGTCTCTGTCTCCATCATTTCTTTTCCTGTATTTGTCTCTCCATTCTTTTCTCCCACTCATACTCCAGCTCATCTTTCTCTCTTTTCTTTCTTTTGTCTGTTTTCTCTCTATTTTCACTCATCTCTGACCCAGTTGCCTTTCACCTGCTGTTGTCATCATCATCGTTGTCATCATCACTATCATCATCATCATCACTATCATCATATTATCTTACTACTGGCAGTGGTTTTCCAGTGAAAATGGAGTCTCTTCAAGAGAAAAGCATATCTTCCAAAGTAAATCGTCATCATCACCATTATCATTGTTGTCGCTGTCTTTGTTGTCATCGTCAATGTAGTTATTGACATTGTCATTATGTTCATCATATCATCGTCATCATCGGCAGCAGTGCCAGTAGGGTGATATTCGTTGTAGTTACCTTCATCATCATTGATAACAAACATCATAACTGTAGGTATGGATGGTGGTGAGGGCCTTATCACCACTGATTGACATCATCGTCACTGTTTGTCTGCAGCTGCACCATTGCTGCCATTGCATTAATTTTTTTTCACTGTCACAGGTAGTCTGGTTGTAGACTTTTCTACCAATCTGGCAGCCTTTTTTCTCCTTCACATCACAAAATCTCCATTTCCTCCTTTTCAAGTGTTCCCTGTACCGCCATCTAGGGCTACTTACCTCCCTCTCTCTTTCCAGGGGCCGAGGAGGAGGAGGTGGTTTCCGTGGCAACTACAGAGGTCATGGGAGTCACGGAGGGGGAGGAGGGGGGTGGCAGCGGGATGGGGGGCACCACAGCCGCCACCAGCAGTGGGGGGAGAGGGGGGGATACAACAGAGGGTACCAGGACAGGCAGTGGGGAGAGGACAGGGACAGACAGAGGGGTAGGGAAGGGGGGTGGGGGGACAGAGACAGACAGAGGGGTGGGGAAGGGGGGTCAGGGGATAGGGATAGACAGAGGGGTGGGGAAGGGGGGTGGGGAGACAGAGATAGACAGAGGGGTGGGGAAGGGGGGTCGGGGGATAGAGATAGACAGAGAGGTGGGGAAGGAGGGTGGGGGGACAGAAACAGGGGAAGGGGGTGGGGGGACAGGGACAGACAGGGCCAAGGACAATCCCACTCCGACAGAAGAGACCGCTCCCCTCTCTGAAGGGATTGGATAGATGGATGGAGAGAAAGAGAGAAACGGAAGGAGAGAGAGAGAAAGTAAACATGGGATGAAGTTTCCAAAAATGGACAAAACTGAAACCTCTGCCATATCAAACACAGGTGAGAGACGGCCAGTAGCCTGTCGATTTGTGCAGGCATCCCTGCATGCAGATGGTGGCACCAAGTCAAACGGTGTTGCGTACAGAAAGCAGACCGCTCTGAGAGCTGGAGCAATGGAAGCGAGTCTGGAGGAATCCATGACTGCAGCCCTCCCTGTGCTTCTCCTCTGACTCCACCTTGGTGCTTGTCGGGAAGCCAAGTTACTGGAGCTCCAGTGCAGCCCTCCACCTTGGTGCTTGTCGGGAAGCCAAGTTACTGGAGCTCCAGTGCAGCACTCGTACTGTTGCTACTTGTCTAGATTGAAACAGGAGGATGTGGAGTGGATGCCAAACCTGTGTGTGGCAAGTTGTCTGGCAAGTTGTCTGGCAAGTTGTCACACACTGACTGGAGGAAGGTTGGACTTTATCCAAGCTATCTATTCAGTGCAACAGAGGTCATGGGAATACATTAAATCAGTCATAGGAATACATGAAATCAGGCTGTATGTTTCAGTTTGATTGTTCTCCCCACCTCTACTTTAGAGTTCATGGTCATTTTCATACAGGAAAATAAAAATCCTCTGCAAGGGCCAATCCATCACAGAAATGTGTAAAGCAAACGAATAAAATTAGTTTGAAATGTTCTCCACAATGTTTGCTCTTGTATTGGTCTACTTTCTTATTGTGAGTGAAACTTGTGCTTTTATAGGCATCCATCCCACACCGTCACCAAACTCCAACTTGACCTAACACAGAGACCTCTCTGCAAGGAAGCATTGGTCTCGGAACTTGAGGAACTTTTTCCAGAGCAGGCTCTGCAAGTTCTGACAGGTGACTGGTCCTGGCAAGGCGCCCAAGACGAAGCGCGGACAGCTCTTCCACTGACTGCTGTTTGCAAGACGCCCGAGGTGCCACAGCTCTTCCATTGACTGCTGTTTGCAAGACGCCCGAGGTGCCACAGCTCTTCCACTGACTGCTGTTTGCAAGAAGCCCGAGGTGCCACAGCTCCTCCAAGACAGCGGTTGCTAAAAGGCAGGAGATAATTTCTTCTCTTGACCTTTGAAAAGTGTTCACTGCTGATGGCAAGTCAAGGCAAGGGTTGTTTGATGGCCTTGTACGCTCTCACCTAGAAGTCGAGTAGGCCCTTCTCCAGCACAGTTCTTGAACTTGCACCCCCTGGTCTCAGCGAGTCTGTATTGCAAGATGTAGCCCTCCCTTTCTCTGTCTTTTTGTCTGTATGTGTGTCTTGTCTCTCACATCGGCTCCCTGTCCCCTCTCAACCCCACACTCGCCACCCACACGCCTACACCCACACCCACTGCACATGTCTTGACCTCCCCTCCACACACATCTACACATACATTCTTTCCCTCACTCACCAAACATGAATACTTTCTCTCCCACACCCACCACTCATGTCTACACGCACACTCTCCCACCACCACACATGTCTACACACTCTCTCTCCCACATCCACCACTCATGTCTACACACACACTCTCCCACACCCACCACTCATGTCTACACACACACTCTCCTACCACCACACACATCTACACACTCTCTCTCCCACACCCACCACTCATACATGTCTACACACACTCTCCCACACCCACCACAATTGTCTACACAGTCTACACTCTCCCACACCCACCACACCCGTCTACACTCCCACACCCACCACACACACGTCTACACTCTCCCACACCCACCACACATGTTTACACACACACTCTCCCACATCCACCACACACGTCTACACACACTCTTCCACACCCAACACACACGTCTACACACACTCTCCCACACCCAACACACATGTCTACACACATACTCTCCCACACCCACCACACGTCTACACACACTCTCCCACACCCACCACACGTCTACACACACTCTCCCACACCCAACACACACGTCTACACACACTCTCCCACACCCACCACACATGTCTACACACACTCTCCCACACCCAACACACATGTCTACACACATACTCCCACACCCAACACACACGTCTACACACACTCTCCCACACCCACCACTCATACATGTCTACACACACTCTCCCACACCCACCACACACGTCTACACACACTCTCCCACACCCACCACACATGTCTACACACACTCTCCCACACCCACCACACACGTCTACACACACTCTCCCACACCCACCACACATGTCTACACACACTCTCCCACACCCACCACACATGTCTAACACACCACACCATCATGCCACACACACCACACCACACACAGTCTACACACACTCTCCCACACCCACCACATGTCTACACACACTCTCCCACACCCACCACTCATGTCTACACACACTCTCCCACACCCACCACACATGTCTACACACACTCTCCCACACCCACCACACATGTCTACACACACTCTCCCACACCCACCACACATGTCTACACACACTCTCCCACACCCACCACACATGTCTACACACACTCTCCCACACTCGCCACATGTCTACACACACACTTTCCCACATCCAGCGACACACACTCTCCCACACCCACCACATGTCTACACACTCTCCCACACACACTCTCCCACATCCATCACACATGTCTTCACACCCACTTTCCCACATCCACCACACACACTCTCCCACATCCACCTCCGTCTACACACACTCCCACACACATTCCCACACATGCACACACACGCATGCACGCACACACACACACACACACACACACTCCCCCCAACACCCCCAAGCTTGTGGCTAGAGTACAGAGGAGAGGGACGAGGGCCAGTGTGGATGAAACCTTTATTGGTACATGAGGGTGGAAAATGATGAACGACACACAGACTGGGGAGCACAACACGGGGAGACAACTCCAGACTGGCTACAACGCCTCCAATGTGGTCTCAATTCTGTCGGCACATTTCAACACAGGCTGAAAGGAGCTAGTCACTGTACAACTGACAGGAAAACTCGGGGCATTGTTGACCTTCATCTTCAGCAGCAGCTCTCACTGAGGCATTTTTCACCCAACAGAGGCAAATTCTCACTGTTTAGTTGTTATACACTGATATTCTAAACTTTGCATTTCCGGCAAGTTTTTCACCCCTTGTTAGCAGCGCAAGTTTTTCTGACGAGGAGGGTTATGCAGGAAAAAAAGTTTGCTCAGGAAATCTGTCACCAAAGGGTCACCTGCAAGTCTACTTCAAAGGCAAGACCGGATGACCCAAGGGTTGCCGATTTTTTTATCTCTGTCATGAACTTCTGCACTTGATTCTGACCTCCACAATTTACATTCCCTTTCATCCCCACCTCCTCTCAACGAAAGTCAGACATAAAGTCTGAGAGCCACCCCATCTCTTCAGGACGTCTTAGTTCCAACTCTCCTTGTTACATCGTTTTTGGGTGGGGGTGCAACAGCCCTTTCAGCATGGCGTGTTCAATCACGGAAGGAAATTAAGGGACAGCGACAGCTCTCTTAGCATGGCGTGCCCAATCACGGAAGGAAAGCAAGGGACTGCGACACTCCCCCAGGTGTCTCATTCTCTGCCGAGAGCAGCAGTTCCAGGACTGAAGTGCCACCGTTCTGTGTAGTGCTCCCCAGCACTGACCTAGCGATTATGGTTGAAGTTGGGGACACACCCACGTGACCTAGCGATTATGGTTGAAGTTGGGGACACACCCATGCACACCAAGGAGATGAAGGAAACACAGGAAAACTGCTACGGTACGGTAATACCTGCCCAAAATGGGCGCACCACAGCACTAGTCTACAACAGTGCCGGAAACAACTAGAGTGTGTTGTCTCCCTTGCAGTACGTCTCCACTTCCACCATTGCTCTCTACAACCAAACCTTCCTACGGCAAGGTTTCCTCCTGTGCCCTGCCAATCTCAGTCTTGGACTGTATCTTCTTCATAGATGGACACACATGCACAAAAAGTGACAGTTATGAACTGTCTGGTTTTGCATCCACAACCACTTACAATGCACAAAACAGCAAAGATGATTCATAAGTTCTACAAGTGCTGTGCTGATAACCATGGTCAGAAGCAACAGGGGGAAGAAAAAAAAGGCATAGCATGGAAGAGTTGGAGATTTTACAAAGCACAATTAAAAAAAGGGGGTGGGGGTGAGGTGGGGTGGGGTGGGGTGGGGGTAAGTGAGAAAGCCTCTATGATATTCCATCACTTGTCCATGTATGTTTCTCTACTCCACACAAATATGCATGATTATGCGACACGAAATGACAAGTCCATCCACTCAAGCTACGTAATATTAATAATAATACGACAAAGTCCCATACATGAACTTCCCCTAGATCTCCAGAGAGAACTCACCACTTATTTGGTACACCGACAACAGCAGAGAGGAAATGCGGAGAGATTGCTAGACAAGCACATCTGCCTCCAAGCTTGAAATACGCGGCCAGGAAAATATGTGGGATACGAGCTGAGCAAAGATGAAGGGAGAAAAATGGACAAACAATATGGAGGAGGGTGTCCACGTTGCATAATGAGTTGAGAACGTATCACAAGAACCGTCATGCGAGAAATGAGCAGATCTGTAAGGCTACTTACTTCTGGAAGTATTGGAGCGGAACGTCATGCTCCCCCCCACCCCCCCACCCACATTCCATCTCTTCTTTTCCCCCCCCACACCCTACTCCCTTTCCCCTCCCTCCACTATTACTCTTCAACATCTGTCCTGACCACAGACGAACAGCCTGACAAACAGACAGACAGGTACTTCCTGCAAGACAGGAACTTCACTACAAGACAGGTACTTCCTGCAAGACAGGAACTTCACTACAAGACAGGTACTTCCTGCAAGACAGGAACTTCCTGCAAGATAGGAACTTCACTACAAGACAGGAACTTCACTGCAAGATAGGAACTTCACTACAAGACAGGTACTTCCTGCAAGACAGGAACTTCACTACAAGACAGGTACTTCCTGCAAGACAGGAACTTCACTACAAGACAGGAACTTCCCTACAAGCCAGGAACCACTCCAACCATGGAAGAGGTGAAGGAAACTGGGAAATCTGTTGCAACTTTCCCCAGCCGTACATTTTCAAAACACATCCATTCGGCAGAAATCAATGGCAACTGACTGACTGTCTGATTGACTTACTGACTGACTGATTGATAAGACTGACTGTCTGATTGATTGATAAGACTGACTGACTGATTGATAAGACTGACTGACTGATTGATTGATAAGACTGACTGACTGACTGATTGATCTGACTGACTGACTGATTGATAAGACTGACTGACTGACTGATTGATAAGACTGACTGACTGATTGATAAGACTGACTGACTGATTGATAAGACTGACTGACTGATTGATAAGACTGACTGACTGATTGATAAGACTGACTGATTGATAAGACTGACTGATTGATAAGACTGACTGACTGATTGATAAGACTGACTGACTGATTGATAAGACTGACTGACTGATTGATAAGACTGACTGATTGATTGATAAGACTGACTGATTGATTGATAAGACTGACTGATTGATAAGACTGACTGACTGACTGATTGATAAGACTGACTGACTGACTGATTGATAAGACTGACTGACTGATTGATAAGACTGACTGACTGATTGATACACTGACATGAGGGATGACCAAGAACAAGGTACATGTACTGTGCACATACACCACTAAGTACAGCTTTCTCTCTCTATACAGCAAGTCTCCACTGCTCATCCTTGTCCTGGGTCATTCATAGAAGAGACTGACCCATGTGCAAACATAAGTACCCACTGCTGTTTTGTTCAGTCCATTTGTTTTGTGTGCACCTTGCTGCATGCATCATAGTCAGCACTTGTGCTGTTCAACAGCACTTACCCTGGCTATGCTACTGAGACAGTCAAGTGAAATCCTAAGTCAGACTGCCCACAACACCAGTTTGATCCTGTCTGGAATTGTGCATGTCTACAGTCACTGGAGTATGATGGCGATGACACAACATGACATTGAAACAGCCACAAGACTCAAAGACTGGTGCTTGCAAGTCGTACCACTGAAAGTTTTTGGTGGGCAGACATATATGTACACGGGACTTCACTGTCTCTGACATAACGTGCGCATAAGTTTCACCAAAGCCAGAAAACCATGATGTCACGACAGAGAACACCTTTCTACAGCTACTGGTCCATCTACAAACTCCACGCAGACAGCACTACAACATCCATCACTAATGCTGTTGCAATGCTACCAACACCATGTACAGACACGAAAGTATTGCACACTACAAGGGAACAAAACCATGCCATAGAAAGCAAGGAATATGCCTTGAATCAATAATCCGTTACTCATCAACATGGTTGCCCAAATGGGGAGGAAACATCCACGTGGTTTAAGTATGATTTCACGTGGAAAATTTGTCTTTATCACTCCCTAAGGTGGTGTATATTGCACAAGAAGAAGAGGGTAGCAAATGGACTGGGGGAAAAAGTGCCTGGTATCAAATCAACAGGTTTCCAAGATGAACTGCAATCTATCTGAGAAACAATGACAACTGCAACTGAAGTGGACGTAGCAACAGCCACCCTGCTTTTCCGTGAAATCAAAATCCAGATTCCGACATTTGCTGATGTTTGCACAAGTATTGCACACTCCCATCTCTCTCTCTCTCTCTCTCTCTCTCTCTCTCTCTCTCTCTCTCTCTCTCTCTCTCTCTCTCTCTCTCTCTCTCTCTCTCTCTCTCTCTCTCTCTCTCTCGCTTGAGATCAGGCAAAACAAGTGATGTTACCCAACGCAAGAGTTGTGGTCAAAGCAATAAATTACCAGATGAAGTGGACAGAGGGCATCACAGAGCGAACCAAACCAGGACATCTTTAACTCACAACAGCTGCTTCTATCACAACTAGCTCGACACAGTGAGATTCAGACAGGGACAACACAAAAACACCTTTGCTGTACTCCATGCTTCAGGGTCAAATTCCCAGCAACGGGAGAATGCCTCCACCGATTTCGTTCAGAAAGAAATTCTAGATGCATCATACTGAAAGCTTGAGTGAGTGATTGATTGATTGATTTGTTGGCTCATTGATTGGTTGATTTCCTTGATTGGCTGATTGATTGATTTCATCAATTGGTCAATTGATTGATTTTCATTGATTGATTGATCATTTTTTATTGCTCAGCCAAATAATTGACCGATTGATTGACTGGTTGATTGATTGATTGATTGATTGATTGATTGACTGACCGATTGTTTGATTGATTGATTAACTGAATTATTTACCTATTTACTGGGTGACAAAATGCCTGGTTTTGATTTGATGAAAAGTATCAAGATGCTCTAAATGAGTCAAAGCAAGAAACGTGATTCACAAACACATGGCAACTACTGTAAACACCACCATCACCACCACCACCAACAACAACAACGACAAAGCCATTTCTGGAATCTAACAAGTTACCAAGCACAGAGAACAACTAGTACTTCAAAAATTCTCACCTATGTTTCACATGCACCACCGCAGTTACTTACACACTGTACAAGAGGAGCTCCTATGCGAGATGATGCTCACTTAAATCCAAATCATGTTGCCATGATGCACACGGCAGAGCTGGAAGAAGCCCAGACCTGGGAAAATGCGCGAGGGACAACAGCGACACAGACAACAGCCAATGATACAGAGATGAAGTCACATGCAGCTCCTGTACTTCAAGGGTTTAGACCAAACTCTCCACTCCCAACTCTTGGACGGTCCTAGCCCTCAACGCCAAGTCCACGTCTGCCCCTCGGGTCAGCAGAATCTCCGTCATCCTCACCCCCAATAGAGTGCAGGTGGTTATTCCTCAAGACGCAAGAATCGAGGCTGCCAGATTTCTGTCTTCCGTCTTTCCTAGCCACCCACTGCTGTGTCTCCTAAAATGCTGGGGTCTGTCTCTTCGTGCTAGCAAGTAGCATCGCTGCCTGATTCCCATGTACCAGAATAACCCTGCCATCTTTCTCTGTGCCTCAAGACCTCCTTTCACGCTCTCTACAGCCATTCTTCTGCACTGCAGTGCTCTCTCAGTTCTCTTTTCAGTCTCCACACACTACCTAAAGGTAACCCTAATAAGTCTGTATAAGTATCCTGGGAGCCCTGTCATTTCCTGCATTTTGTTTACAGTCTCTGAAAACTCCTGATCAACTTGACAGCGATTGCTTTAGAACTATTTGTCTACACTGCAGAGCAAGGAGTCAGAGACACCGTTCAAAGCAAAGGATTCCAGTCCACTGTGCAAACTTTTCCACTCTGGGTGGCATAGATCTGCGACTCACGGCTCAGTCAGCAATGTCCTTGTATCTGCAGTCTCAGTCCACTTCAAGGCCAGCAGGAATTAGCAGGGAGGGACTCTGGTAAGGAGAAGTCCAAGCACCTCTGTACAGCCATCGGAGATTGCAGACAAGAATTGGACATGCACAGCACAGACACAAGGGCATTCCATCAGATCTTAGGCTGGCTTGACACTGCCAGTCCATTGAGTTCAACATGGCATTGTCACCCACAGGCGAGTCTGTAACCACTCTAACCTTCCCCCCTTGGTCTATATCCCTCTGTGGGTTGGGGAACCCCCTAGTATATATCCCCCTGTGGGTTGGGGATAGAAGAATTGACCCACCGTGTCTCCCTATGGGGTTGGTAAGAGGCGAATAACTAGGGACACCACGACTTGATTAACACTGAACTCTAAACCTTCTAATGGTGTTCGTGCTTAATGGCCTTACATAGCCTATAAAGGCTGATGGGCCGTAAAACTCCATCCATCCATCCTGGTCTATAGGCCGAATGATCTGTTCTTTCATGGCTACTAACATGCAAACCACGGCACCAAGGTGGAACCAAGGCTAACAGACGCCATGTTTCCTGGCTGTCTTCCTGCAAGTCAACACTGTCCACCCCTCACTGGGTCTTGCAGCTTGGCAACGGATCATGGGCAGCCCAAAGTTGCTGCTTCTCTATGTCAGGACTGTTCAAAGCAGAGCAACAGCAGAAAAGCTTGCTCCTGGGTTGAAACAGAAAAGCTTCTGTACAGAAGTTTCCTAGAGCAAAGCGATGGTGCCATCTTCAAACCATCTACCAACCCTCCATGCTCTCTATGAACTCTGCCTTTAGCACTACCAAGCAAGAGAAGCTTGCTCCCGAGTTGTGACAGATCAATGCATGCCGTTTTCAAGCCATCTACGTACAGCCTGGATATTCTCTCTGAGCTCTGGGTACACAGCAAAGCAAGACAGACCGTTTCCTCATCCAGCTATACACAGTCATTTCACTCTGTCTCTGTTCTGCCAACAGCATGGTTAAGGAAATAGAAGGGGTTTTTAATTGGGGGGGAGTGGGTTATGCACATTGACAGTTCTAGCAATCCTGTTGTCTGTACAACACGGCCAAGCAGGGGAAAATGACTATGGACTCATCTACAGCTCTCTCTCTCTCTCTCTCTCTCTCTCTCTCTGTACACAGTTTAGCGATGAAGGTTTGTCTCTTGCAGCGGTGATGGGTATCCATGCAACAGCCTGTGCCAAGTTGGGCTGGCCATGCATGAGAGGTGATGCTGTTGTGGAAAGGATGCTGTGGTACATCTGTACATGGCACAGACCTCACAGACCAGAGGCTGGCTGTGTCACTGTGCATCATGTTGATAGTATGAGGTCTCATCAGAACTGCTTGTCTACAATTACGCTTGTGTCCTGCAATACTGGTATTTTCTACCAGAGTTGTTGATGCTGTTGTTGTTGGGTGATTGTTGGTGTTGTATTGGTAACAGCTGTTGCTGCACATGTTGCTGCTGCTGCTGCAGCTGTTGTCTTCTTGCTTCGGACGACTATGACCACACAACATCTGCACGCTACTGAGACAGTGCGTCAACCCTGAATGAAGGAAAGAGTTCCCATGGAAACCATCAAAGCCAAAAACACCAAGCTAAGGGCATCGCATGCAGTGCACAGTTCACAGGTCAAGGTCAGAAGTTTACAAGAAGGTCAAGAAATTGCAAGGACTACAGTGACAAATACGACCGTATATGAATGACACCTAGAAACATCTATTTACACCATCAACACGACTGGGAAAAACTTGGTTGCTACGGCGCTGTGAAGTTGACAGTTTACAGCAGATATCTGGTCAAGTAATGCTAAGAGCTTCGGACGATGGCGTGAAAGCCATAAGTCACATGGTCATTTCTCCTACAGAGAGTAAATGCAACTGCCACATTGATCAAGTTGTCTCGTTAGCCGACGCTTCAGTACACATGGTTGACATGTAGAGGTAGATGGACTATTTTTGGACAAGAGAAAGCAGCCTTCTGTACTGCATATAAGACGTGTGCATGGTATCCAGTGTTCTTCAAACATTCTTACACAGAGCAAGCTATGAAGAAGGCCTGTATGAAGAGTCAGTTTTTCCAGTCCACGGTAACTACTCCAGAATTGAGACTGCAGCTTGAAATGCGCCAATACATTACACTTGGCAAAGTCAATCAGAATACAGACAGGGAAGAACAGAATTTCTTACATGTGCATCTTTTAAAAAATCTTAAAAGACAGATATTTTTTTACAAAGCAAATCTCAAAACTGATTATGTCAAGAAATTTCAACAATGGAGCATCTTGTTGATAAAATGTCAGCAACAAATAAATAATTTGTAAAAAGAATCATTCATACTGCATGTGCAAATTCTGATGCGAAAGATTTTTGCTCAGTGGTAGAACCTCATTGATTGTCACAATGATCAATGCAAAAATGCACACCAAAAAATCCAGATGTTTATGAAACTCTATGCAAAACCAACCGTAAAAAATTCACTTGTCTCTGAAACCAAACATCAACCAGTTCAAACTCGAATGCACTGGAAGGTCACAACGAAGTTACAAATCGACTTCTAAACCCAGATCAACCAAGAACAAACAGCAGGACTGCTATAAATACAGTAACAATCACTACTTACAGGATGATTCTCCAAATGCCGGCTAACCTAAATCTGTCTGCATCTGCCTTGCTGACAGCAAAACGCAGCATGACAAAGGAAGAATGGGGATGGCCTCAGTGCAGATGATGGGGGACAGATGAAGATAATCATACCAGACACACAGGTGCAGAGTACAGGCAGCCACTCCACAAAGGGAAATCACTCTGTCCCTGTTGTCTGTGCCTCGAGCTCTGTCAGCATCAGGCAGGGCAGTCATCATATTTTCATCAGCAGAAGTCAGTCTATGTTGCCATAGCAACAGTTGAGGATGCCAGCACTTACAATGTTCATGGTGACGTAGGTCGCACCTCGGAGACCGAGTCTTGCCACCAGCAGTGCCAGCACAGAGAGTAGTGGAACGCTTCAGAGCACTGCGGTACTTTTGAGCCGTCTTCACTCCACCATCACAGCTACTTCACTCGGCCCACAATAGTTCTGGCACAGATCACACTGTCAAAGTCATGGTTGTTGGAGTATGCGGAGGCAGACATGACAGACAGACAGCCACGTCTCAAGAGTCTTGCAGCTGCAGTACCAGTGTGTTTTGTCTTGACATGGGTGTAGAAATGTCCATCTGGAGATACCAAGGTTGTCAGAGTCCATCACACACGTCCTTGAGCCAAGCAGATCTTCCTCCAGTAGATGCGGGTAGACGTTGTCATGGCAGATGTATCTGCAGACCTGTGACCAAATTGTTAGAAAAGACAGAGTCTTCGGTGCCGCAGTCACAGGTAGACACTGCCCCTGTACATAGCTTTGATGAAGCACTGCTGGAGGAAGTGCTCACACTAGGCAGTTTCATCTGATGATAAAGTCACAGACTGGAACAATAGTGATTACAAGATATATTCCAAATAATGAAAAGATCCAATTCCGAGTGAGGACAAGATCTGATTCCGAGCGTCGACAAGATCTGATTCCGAGTGATGACTAGATCTGATTCAGAGTGAGGACAAGATCTGATTCCGAGCGTCGACAAGATCTGATTCCGAGTGATGACTAGATCTGATTCAGAGTGAGGACAAGATCTGATTCCGAGCGTCGACAAGATCTGATTCCGAGTGACGACAAGATCTGATTCCGAGTGATGACAATCCGATTCCGAGTGAGGACAAGATCTGATTCCGAGTGATGACAATCCAATTCCGAGTGACGACAAGATCTGATTCCGAGTGATGACAATCCGATTCCGAGTGTCGACAAGATCTGATTCCGAGTGATGACTAGATCCGATTCTGGGTGATGACTACATTCAACTCCAAGTGACAGATTTTCTGCAAGCAACTCCATGAGGAGGTCACTGGTAGAAGTCATTGTGGCAGAGCGTGAAGACGTCAGAGTCGTGGAGAGGAGTGACAGCTGAGATGCGGACGCGTCCCTCGTTGTGGCCGGCAGCGCAGTAGAGCCACTGCGCATCGAGCTGTGCCAGCACTGCCAGGTAGTCGCCGGCCTGGTAGCTCAGGCACCCTGAGTCGTCCCCATCGCATGGCACACGCGTCACCACGTACCTGCAATGACACACACAATCAAGTTGTATTCACACTGCATCATCAAGCATCTGCCATCAACATAAGTAATGGTTTTCTTTTCAAAGAAGTGACACAAGCACGGGCATGGTAAGTCACAATGCGTCACAGTCATGAACACAGACTATGCAGAGAGATGAAGTAATGTTTTATCTCTCCATCACATGTCCTATAAGTCACAATGCGTCACAGTCATGAACACAGATTACGCAGAGAGATGAAGTAATGTTTACCTACAATCTCTCCGTCACATGTCCTATAAGTCACAATGCGTCACAGTCATGAACACAGACTACACATAGAGATGAAGTACTGTTTACCTACAATCTCTCCATCACATGTCCTATAAGTCACAACGCGTCACAGTCATGAACACAGACTACACAGAGAGATGAAGTACTGTTTTCCTACAATCTCTCCATCACATGTCCTATAAGTCACAATGCGTCACAGTCATGAACACAGACTACACATAGAGATGAAGTAATGTTTACCTACAATCTCTCCGTCACATGTCCTATAAATCACAATGCGTCACAGTCATGAACACAGACTACACATAGAGATGAAGTACTGTTTTCCTACAATCTCTCCATCACATGTCCTATAAGTCACAGCATATCCATCATGAACATAGAATACACAGAGAGCAATGTTTGTGTTTTCCTAATCACCTTCATGCATCTGCAGATTAACATGTACATGTCAGCAACAAAGAAATCACATGTTTCTTTTCTGGCAACTGAAATATGCTTGCCAGCGGAGATAATTATACTGACAATCATCACAGAATGAAGATGATTGATACTGTACTTCCAACACTCATCTCCATTTCCCTGCCAACACACACTGAGCAAATGATCCTTTCCCATGAAATTCTATCACATTCAAGTTTCTTGGACTCTTT
>JAWQFJ010008377.1:52500-55000 GCA_034096865.1 Theodoxus fluviatilis | reverse complement strand
GACTCACTGGTACGGAGGCACTGAGAAGTGGTCCACTATTCGCTCCTGCGCCGCCAGCCAGGCTCCGTGTCTTGGAGACAGCCTGGGTCCCAGTTTGCCGTGGTCTCCGCCAATCCCCATCACATCCCCATCTCCCGTCATCCTCTCCGTGTTGGGCGAGTTGGCATTCAGCACGTCCATGTTGGCATAGGTCGTGACCTCCAGGTCAGAAAGGTCATCGACCTCTGTGTCCAAGGACATAGTGAGGGCAGGGGAGCGGACGCACTCGGCAAGACAGCCACCCGCCCAACTCTCACCTTCAACCTCTGACCTTCGACATGCCCAGGGCATGGCAGCATCGATGGGGGATCTTGCCTCCGAGTAGCTCCCACGGCCTGCCTTGGTGTGTGGGAGCGACTCAGAAGATGGCGACCTGTCCAAGTCGATCTGCCCTCTCTTTCCACAAGAGGCGCCGCTGGGAGGTGCAATGTCATCCCAGTTGTCATCGCAGACGACCACTCGGGGTCGCGCCACACCCCCAACCCCCTTAAGGCGCTTGCCAAAGGTGGACAGGGGCGGGGGGGAGGGGTGGAAGAGATCGCTGCTGGAGCTGCCGATCTCCAGGTCCAGGGGGCTGAGGTCCAGGCTGTCCATCAGGTCGAACAGCTCCTCCGTGTCCGTGCCTAGGATCGGCTTCTCATTGTACTCCTCCGTGGTGGTGGTGGCGGAGGCCTGGGAGCTGCTCCCGTTCTCTGTGCGACCTGAGGAGCTGGTTTCCACTGAGAACTCGCTCCCGCCATCAGGGTAGCTCTGTCCATCATCCTCCTCCTCGTCCTCCTGCTCCTCCTCGTCGTCACCTTCGTCTGTCTGGGAGTCTTCCGAGGCGCCCTGCTGCAGAGTGACAGAGTCCTCATCCTCGCTGGAACAGCTGCAGGCGGCACCGTGATGGTCCGGTCCCTCCTTCAGCTCTTTGTTCCTCCTCCTGTCAAAGCATTCCTCCTTCTCTGCCTCACAATCTCCGTCCTTGCCCTCCTTCTGCGACCTTGCTCTTGGGGTCAAGGACGTCTCCAGCTTCTGTGCTGGAGCAGGTCCAGTGACCTTGGCAGAGTCGGCTGGGTCGTTCTTGCCTGGAAGAAGGAGTTTGTCGAAAAAGGAGATGAGGCTGAAGGAGCCTGACCTTGACAGGGAGACCTGACCTTGACCATGACCCTTGTCCTTGCCAGAACTTGTGGAGGTGGAGGGGTTGGTGGAGTTGGCTGAGAACTCGTAGCGCGTTGCTCCGTTCCTGTACGCCTGAGACTCCTGTGGCTCCCTTCGGAGGAGAGCTGAGGCCAGGTTGGTGAAGGAAGCGATTGGCGACTGGGCTGAGGATTTCTGCGAGGAGGACGAGGTTGCTTTCCAGTCCGAGTCGGACTTCTCCGCTCCACGGCCCCGGCATCCCTCCACCAGATCCAGAGGGAGCAGGTCAGGTTTCGGCAGCTGCTGAGGACCAGCTGCCCTTCCTGCAGTCGCCTTCTGTCCATCCATCCTCCCTGATTCTTCCTTCTTCTCACTGCAGATGAGCACTTCATCACTGATGGCATTCAGTGGAACAGCTCCGCCATGGGTGTCGGCTTGGGAGAAAAGATCCCGGAATTCCCCGGATGTCGTCCGGCGCATTTTTCTGCTCATGTCCACCTTGAGAGTGTTCCTGTCGCCGCAGGTCAAGTCGGGATGGCTGTTCTCATGAGAGCAGCCCCCGAGGTCGTGGGCATGGCCATCCACACCTGGGTTGGTGGCTGGACACATGCTGTGCGAGTCCCCTAGAGAAGCATGGTGGTTGCTGGGAGCATTGGCGGGTCGTGACCCGGGGTGAGACTCCGAAAGGACACCCAAAAGCCTCAAGCCTTTCTTGGCCTCCGAGGAGAAGAGGCGCCGCGCTGGCTCCACAGAGCGTGTCAGGGTTGACACGACACGGGGCAGTGCAGCGCCCTCCAGCCAGCTCCAGCCCGTGCCTGCAACACACAGGAAGTGTGGTCAGAGTTCTCTCCCTTGCAGAGGCAGCCTTCCAGTCCCCTTGAACTCTGGCACCCATGCTAATTATGCTGCAAGAGTAGGAAGATGGATGGACTACTTTATCTCTCTCCTTCAAATATCTCTTTGAACTTGGCACCCATGCTAATCATGCTGCAAGAGTAGGAAGATGGATGGACTACTTTATCTCTCTCCTTCAAATATCTCTTTGAACTTGGCACCCATGCTAATCATGCTGCAAGAGTAGGAAGATGGATGGACTACTTTATCTCTCTCCTTCAAATATCTCTTTGAACTTGGCACCCATGCTAATCATGCTGCAAGAGTAGGAAGATGGATGGACTACTTTATCTCTCTCCTTCAAATATCTCTTTGAACTTGGCACCCATGCTAATCATGCTGCAAGAGTAAGTAGATGGATGGACTACTTTATCACTCTCCTACACATATCTCTTGGAACCTGGCACCCATGCTAATCATGCTGCAAGAGTAGGAAGGTGGACAATTT
>JAWQFJ010008377.1:32500-47500 GCA_034096865.1 Theodoxus fluviatilis | reverse complement strand
GGAAGCCTTACCCAAATGTTTTCAGTGGTCAACGTGAGAACACTCACCCAGTTCGGCCGACATCTCTGCCACACGCCAGGGGGTGATGTGGATTTTGCCAAAGACATGGAGACCAGCGGTCAGGTAGGGCCGCAGTCCATCCTCCGTCACCTTGGCAACCGCAGGACACAGCATGCGCAGCAGCAGCGACCCGACCTCTGCACAGTCTGCAGAGCTACCCAGGCGCAGCTGTGATGGAGAAGAAAACAAACCCAAATGAGGATAGGAAAATTGAAATATCTATAGATTCCAGACGTGGAATTTATCTCTCAACCAGTACTCTGGGAGAAGTGGTATCTTGGCATTTAGAGAGAGACATGATGGAGTACACAATCCGCTCCCTGGTGAAAAGGAGGAGGGAAATTCATGATAGAAATTTGAATCAAAGGAGTGATGGTCTTTTATATGTGCCGTAACTGAAACTGTATTGACTTGAGTAGTGTAGTGGACACAGTAGAATCAATAATTGCACATCTTTCCTATACCACTCCAGTATCCATCCATGTAGTATCTGTTCATCTACTGTCAATTGATCCACCAACATGTTCATCCATCCCATCCATCTATCCACCACCCACCCACCCACCCACCCGTCCGTTCGTCCATCCGACCTCACCCTGCCCCCTACCCATCCATCCATCAAGCCACCCACCCACTCAGCCAGCCCGCCAGCCCGCCCGCCAGCCAGTCATCCATTCATCCATACAGTCAGTCAGTCAGTCAGTCAGTCAGTCAGTCAGCCAGCCACCCACCCAGCCATCCACCCACCCACCCACCCACCCACCCACCCACCCACCCACCCACCCACCCACCCACTCAGCCAGCCAGCCAGCCAGCCAGTGAGCCAGCCCGCCAGCCAGCCATCCGTTCATCCACACAGTCAGTCAGTCAGTCAGTCAGTCGGTCAGCCACCCACCCACCCACCCACCTACCCACCCACCCATCCATCCATCCACCCATCCATCCCTCCATCCAACCATCCACCCATTCCACCCACGCAAACACCCATCTACCCCCCACCCCACCCCCTACCACTGGAGACAGAGGCAGGCCTGTACCTTGTCAAATGGCGTTTCAGCCAGGGCAAAGTGCTCCGCCAGCACATCGGCCGCCTTGACCACTGCATGCAGCAGTTCTGTGTGGAGACAAGCAAGGCACGATGTACTGTAACAGGTGGACTGCAGGCGACACGTAAAACTGAACCAAAACAACGGCGGTAAATGAAAAGTCACTTTAAAACACAGGGCGACCACAAATGCCCTGTGTTTTAAAGCAAGCAATGCATGTTAACAGCGTAAAAAGTCTGGCGTCTCACAGGGCAGATATTTATGTACACCAACACCACAACAACAGCATGGCTTGTGTGGCAACAAGCAACTCCTGTCAACAATGTAGAGACTCAAGTCTGGCAACATGGGGCAGATAATTATGTACACCAACATCACAACAACAGCAAGGTTTGTGTGGCAACTAGCAACTCCTGTCAACAGTGTAGAGACTCAAGTCTGGCAACATGGGGCAGATAATTATGTACACCAACATCACAACAACAGCAAGGTTTGTGTGGCAACTAGCAACTCCTGTCAACAGTGTAGAGACTCAAGTCTGGCAACATGGGGCAGGTAGGTACACCAACATCACAACAACAGCAAGGTTTTGTTGGATTCATTTCTGCTTGTTGCCTCATGCAATCATTTTCCACTGCAAACACACATGTTCAGATTAAAGGCCTACAAAACAGCTGTAACATATTTGACTTCAAAAAGACCAATCACATCAGATACAATGCAGCAAAAACTCCACAACTTTACTGCATTCCATTGATGTGCATTACAAACAGGGGTTTCATACTAACACATTTACCCTTTCTACCCTCAGCCAGTCTTCACAGCTTACAAACATTTTCAAGGAGATAACTCACAAAGGAACCCTACCAAGGCAGAACTTAGACTCACCAAGTTTGTGTCTCAGTTCAGGGTCGGAGGAGATGAATTCATCCAATGTAGCTGCCATCCTTTCTTCCTCCACTTCTTCCTTCTTTGCCTCCGTAGCAGCCACACCTGGTGGTAAAAAAACAGACTTCGACTTGGAACGTGCACCTGTACTGCAGCCTGGTCAAAAACCCAGGCATACATGAGAACAATGAACTTAATCTCATCGTTTCCTTTCTTTCTTTCTTTTTGATGGCTTGATTTCATTTCAGTCAAATCAAATCAATCAAAATCAAATTAAATCAAGCCGAATCAAAACTAATCAAATCAAATTAAATCATGGCAAATGACACAGTAGGGCCGAAAAATGTATCACAATTCTAACAGCATTATGAAAAGCCAAAAGGAATATACATAGAAGTCCAACAGACCTTTCAAAATGCCCTACGCTGTATTTCTGACATTGAATGATGAAGATGGCATAAAAAACCAAAGGACTATTTAGACATAGAAGTCCAACACACCTGTTATGATGCTCTATGCTGTATTTCTGACATTGAGTGATGAAGATGACATAAAAAACCAAAGGACTATTTAGACATAGAAGTCCAACACACCTTTCAAAATGCCCTATGCTGTATTTCTGACGTTGAGTGATGAAGATGACAGGAAAAGCCAAAGGACTATTTAGACATAGAAGTCCAACACACCTGTTATGATGCTCTATGCTGTGTTTCTGACATTGAGTGATGAAGATGACAGGAAAAGACAAAAGGACTATTTAGGCATAGAAGTCCTACACACCTTATGCTGTATTTCTGACATTGAATGATGAAGATGACATGCAAAGCCAAAAGGAATATTTAGGCATAGAAGTCCTACACACCTTATGCTGTATTTCTGGCACTGTAAGTCAAAAATGACATGAAAAGCCAACAGGACTATCTAGAGGAGGAAGTCCTACACACCTTGCGTGCTGCTCTGTGCCGGGTGCAGGGGGGAGTGGAAGGACACCTGGGTGGCGAAGGAGACGGACTTGCGGTGGGAGCGGTGGCCAGACTCGTCCACAGAGCTGCCACTGCTGCCGGACCCCTGACTTCCGTGGGAGTCCACCGCTTCAGGAATGGTGCCAGGCTGCAGGGGGACTTGGAGGGGCAGGGCTGAGGCCGCTGCCGCCAGCTGGGTGACTTCCTCTGGGTCAAGGTCGTTGAAGTGGTCATCATTGACCAGAGTAGGGAACAGACCATCACAGGCTATGGAGTAGCGGTTGGGCTTGCGTGGTGGGCTGCCCACGTCCTGGCAGAGAGAGCGTGCGTCACAGTGAGGGGGAAGAACAGAGAGTTGACTTGTCCAGAAACAACAACTGACTGTCAGTGTGCTGGCAACGTTAAGAATGACGCCTCTCAGCAAGAGCTTCACAGTTGTTGGCTTATTCTAGTGAGAGGAAGTGCTTAGAAGCAGTGCAAGCCCACACTACCTTCGTGTCATCCATGGAAGAGACAAATGGAAGGAAGACCTTAGGAAATCAGGCAGGGATGGTTGCATACAGTTTCTCATTTCCATAAGCTATGAAGACACGATATGTACACATTTCTTCACAGAGAAAATGCATATACAGGTCTCCTTTCTATTAGCTATGAAGAGATATAGGCAAAAAGGACATCTTTTTCTTTTACAAAGTCCACATACAGTTCTCCTTTATTTTAGCTATGGGGAGATGATATGCACTGATATGCACACATGATATACAATGTTTTCACAAATAATATCAAAATCTTGTCTCATTCACACATGTGACTTTTCACCTGTCCCTTCTCATTTGATATTCATATTCAGCAGTACTATGACTTCTAACCTCGTATTTCCCATCCTTAACCTTTGACCTTAATTTTTTTTTCTCTGTCCATTCACACCTTTTCTATCCATTTTAGTTTTCTGGGATGGGTGTTCCAACATTTGCTCACCTTAAACTTTCTGATTCCATTCCATAACCTCTGACCTCAAACCCCTGACCTCCAACACAATACCCCTCACCCATTTTCAATTACCTGGCCTCGACCCCTGATCTATTTTTAAAAATCAACTTTGGTCACCTAACCTTAGCCTCAACCATCAACACTCAAACCATGACCCCTAACTCATCAACCCCAACCCCACACTGCCAACCTCAACCCCTCACTGTCAACCTCTGACCCTTGACCTCAACCCCTGACCCCTGCCTACCTGCAGGGCATGGAGACTGTCTGGGTTGGAGAGGGAGCGTGACCGGGTCACGGGGGCCTTGCGCAGACAGGACTTGAGTGGCCGTCGGTCCAGAGCCAGGCGGCGGTGGATGTGGGCCAGCTCCTCGCTGCTTTCATCCTGCCCCTCATCGCCCTCCTCCTCGTCGTCTTCCTCTGTGGAGCGCCCCAGAGGGGGGAAGTGGTGGTGGGAGGGTGGACCTGCTGCTGCCCCCCCAGGCCCACCAGCGTGGGTGTGGATTTGGGTGTGGGGGGAGGTAGGGCTCTGTTCCTCCTTCACGATGTACAGCGCACCTGCCAGGAGAGTGGAGTCAAGTGCATGTCTACTTCAGCATCGGCCACGGACTCTCCCCAACTTCCCTCCTACAGCTCAAGGTTGTGAAAAAAGCATTTCCTCCTTCTTTTTTTGCTACTTACTCATTTATAATGAAATGCATTCATTTTTCTTCCATGTCAATATTTCTCACAACACATTCAATGAGAATCTTTCTACTTCAGGTACAGGAAGTCAGATTTAATTATAATTTTATATATATATATTCCGTTTTAGATTTCTACCAAAAAGTGCCACGATATTCAGATTCTCCTCAACCAATTTCTTTGAACATCTCAGCGTCCTTCTACCTCACATGCAATTGCTGATGACCATTACCGTGGCCGAGTTTCCGTCCGGATGACCAGCATCCATTGCTACTGCACTGGGCATGGAGGACAAGCTAGCTGCCTCACCTTCACTGTTGCTGTTGGAGTTTGGGGAGGATGCGCTGAGGCGGCGAGGCTTGGGTTTGGGGTTGATGGGCATGGCACTGCTGGAGACACCAGAGGTGGGAGGGGGTCTTGCTTCATAGGTGTAGTGCTCCAACTTCCTGCCCCCCGCCCCCTCCACACCCCTGCAGTCTGGACATTCGCCCCCTCCTGGGTCTCCCGGATCATGGCTGGAACTCTGGGAGGAGTGGCCACAGATGCAGTGGGTGTGGTCATCTCCAGAGTGGGTGTGGTCATCTCCAGAGTGGGTGAGGCCAGAGCCGTTGTGGGAGGGGCCATAGTACTTGTGGGTGGAGCCTCCATGCTTGTGGGCGGAGCCTCCAGTCTTGTGGGCGGAGCCTCCAGTCTTGTGGGCGGAGCCTCCAGTCTTGTGGGTGGAGCTTATGGGACTGTGGGCGTTGCCGACAGCATGACTGAAAGGGATGCAGTCGCAGTGGGCGTGGCCACACTTCCTCCGGGAGAGACTGTGCTCAGAATGAGCACGCCGACACTTCGCCCTTGAAGAAGCCGAAAGCTCAGATGCGTGGCTTGTGGAGGAGAGAGCAGACTCGATGTGTGGGGGTCGGAACAGAAGACGCTCCAGGTCGGCGGCCAGGCTGGCGCAGCGACGAGGAAGGTGTGTCTTGTGGGTGGATCCCAGGGAGCTCAGTCCTCCACAGCTGCCCAGCGACCGCGGCCGCCGGCCTCCCTCCTCCCCACAGCGGCAGCTCAGCAGTGAAGGCTGCATTGACAAAAAAAGGACCACTTTTATCGAGGTATGGCTGCATGAATACTGGAACAACAGGGGTTTAGGTGGGAGGTAATATCAATCTTATATGACTTCATGGTGCAATTGCTGTGAGTATACATGTATGGAAGTCAAAATTCTTTGTCTAAATCTCATAAATGTTATCGTAATACACGATTATAAACAATAAAAGTGTGTCCTCCAATTCTCAATAAGATATAACAACAATCTCGCCTTTTACGTTAATTTAAAAAAAGAAGCATGAAGCAGATAAAGGAAGGAGACTGAATGCTCACAAGGAGCACAGCACTCACATTGGATGACTGCCTGTCCTCTTCCACGACTGGGGTAAGGAAGATGGGGATCTTGACCGGGTCAAACAGGGAGATGTCTGACAAGGCTTCAGCCAGTTTCGGCGTTGACAGGAAGCTGAGGTCAGGCAGAGACCTGTGAGAGTAGAATGCGTTCTTCCCCATCCTGGATGGGGACAGGCTCAGCGACCGCCGTGACCCACTCTTCTCTGCAGACATCTGCCGCAGTTCCGACACAGATGAGTGGCGAGGAGGACTCGCATGTTCCCTGTGCATCTTCCTGGACGAGCGACTTCCGTCCTCCTGCAGGAGGGAGAGGATGTCTCGGTGAGGGTCACGGGGGGAAGTCTGTTGCGACCGGTCCAGACCGCCTCTGGCAGCAAGGTGCATGGAGGTCTGGATGGCACAGTCTAAGGTGTTGGGTGGAAACTGTGACGAGACGTTCTTCGTCCCCTGCCACAGGGTGACCGTGTCCGGACTGAGGCACGTGGTCTTGGAACAGGGCCTACCACGTGACACTCCCCGCCTCTCCTCGCAGTGCACACAGGCGTGGGACTGGGGAGGGATGTTGAGGGGGAGGTCGATTGGGGGGTGGCCACGGGAAGACCTGCAGGAGCAGAGAGGGAGGGTGTGGGCCTTATGGGGGGCGTACTCCCACCCCTCGTCCAAGTCACTCGGCCCAGAGAAAAGCAGGGACTCCACTGTGCGCAGAGTGTCTGGGGAGAGGGGATTCGCAGGACTCAACAGCCGCTGGTAGAGGTCTGTCAGCAGCAAAGCATGCCTTCTGGACTGCACGCCCTCAATGAGAAACTTGAGCCGCATGGCACACTTCTCCCGTGTGGTTCTCACATACGCCTCGATGTTCAGGTCCGGAAGACTGCAACTACGGATGGCCTCACTGCCGCTCTTCAGTTTGTCACCCAGTCGCCGCATGCTCTTGAGGTGTCGCCAGGATGTGAGCCCACGAGGCAGCCGTGCGTCGGTGATGTTGGCTTCATCTGAGGAGGAGCTTTCTGTGTCCAGACATGCCTGAAGAGCGCTGAGCAGGGGAGACAATGTGCTGTGAGCAAACTCGTCAGCCTCCATGCAGGCCTGCAGAGCTCCAAGCAGAGGAGACAAGTTGTTCTGGGGGGATCCCAGACTGCTGCTCCTTGTTGACCTGAGAGCAAAGGGAACAGGGAAGGTGAGAGGGCAATAGGTCAGGGAAGGTGAGAGCAACAGGTCAGGGAAGGTGAGAGGGCAACAGGTCAGGGAAGGTGAGAGGGCAACAGGTCAGGGAAGGTGAGAGGGCAACAGGTCAGGGAAGGTGAGAGGGCAACAGGTCAGGGAAGGTGAGAGGGCAACAGGTCAGGGAAGGTGAGAGGGCAACAGGTCAGGGAAGGTGAGAGGGCAACAGGTCAGGGAAGGTGAGAGGGCAACAGGTCAGGGAAGGTGAGAGGGCAACAGGTCAGGGAAGGTGAGAGGGCAACAGGTCAGGGAAGGTGTCAAGGCAAGAAAATGGGGTTAATAAGAAGGCAAAAGGGACAAAGTCCAGGCAGCGGTTGAGATGGGGAGCGTCTGCTAGTAAACCTGGGAGAAGCTGATTGACTTTGAGATGCTCCCTAGTACCACATCATTTTCCTGTGGAATCTCTCATGTTGCCAAAACTTCTTCCTTCTTTCCAAGAAAGAGACTAGGCAAATCTAAATATGCACTACTTTTGTCCATTTCTTTCTTTCTCCTCAAGTCCTTCTGCATCAAGAGACAAGTCACCTTACTGCTACGTCTACACAACCATTTTGCTTCTGTTCTGCAAAGTTTCAAAGAGAATTTACTTTTTGCAAGACCCATTGATCTGGGGGTAAGCGTAAATACGTTTGAGACCCTGCTGCGAAATAATAACTCACTGTATCAAACCAATATCTTTCTTTTTATCTTTAATTTGAGTCTAAGTTTCTCTAGGATAAATGGTCAACATGTTCGACTGCTGGCCACTGAAACAAAGTATGTTTTCACTGGAAAAGACTTGCATCTCAAGTGCACAATTACAGTGAGAGATCCACTCCATCATCCTGACAGTCAATTAAGGTTTCTCTCCGTGCCTCTAAAGCCAGCCTTACCTGCTGTGTCCAGGTGACACAACATTCTTCTCTGGAGAGCTGACATTGCTTCGAGTGGACCGGGAGTGCTCCGAGCTCAGTTGGGATTTCTCAATGGAGCGCTCCGGGAGTGCGCCCAGCTTGTTGGACAGAGCAAGTCTTGCTGCCTGGGCACGGCGCCGGAAGTAGAGGGTGGCGCGGTCAAGGTCGTAGCGACAGGCCAGACGCATGCCATCGTGGGCGTGGCAGAAATGGAAACTGTCGGAGCACTCCTCTCCCGCCTCCTCCCCGGCAGAGCTGACGGAGTGGCTGCCTTCGCCCCCTCCCTCCTCTGCTGACGACAGCTGGTGACAGGGAGAAAGAACACAGACTGCTACAGCAGTAATAAAGATGTATTGTATTGTATTGTGTTGTGGTTTGGTGTGGTGTGGTTTGGTGTGGTGTGGTTTGGTGTGTGGTGTAGTGGTGTGTGGTGGTGTGTTGTAGTGGTGTGGTGTTGTGTTTTGTGGTGTGGTGTGGTGTGGTTTGGTGTGGTGTAGTGAGCTGTGGTGTGTTGTAGTGGTGTTGTGTTTTGTGGTGTGGTGTGGTGTGGTTTGGTGTGGTGTAGTGAGCTGTGGTGTGTTGTAGTGGTGTTGCATTTTGTGGTGTGGTGTGGTTTGGTATGTTGTGGTGTAGTGAGCTGTGGTGTGTGGTGAGGTGTGGTGTGGTTTGGTGTCTCGTAGTGTGTTGTGTTGTGTTGTATTGTGGTGGTGGTGTGGTGTGGTGTGGTGGTGTATGTTGTGTTCTGTTGTATTGTGTTGTATTGTTTGTATTTATTGTAGAGTTGGCCCTTGCAATACAGCTTGGTCAATGGGCTGGCTTAGTGGCGTAAACTTGATGCATAACATTTACGATTTGGTACGAGACACTTTACAGTGCTACTCAGAGATAAAACACATTTTTCACTGAAAAGATTATAGATTTTAAAAAATGTAAGTATCTGTTGTAAACAGGACTTCATACATTTCACAAATCTAAGCAAAGCATCCACCCATGTGTAACCATTGTGTCTTGCTCCTATTGTCCATTGGCCTTTCCTCTCACTCCCAAGCCCACTGACTTCTCTACCAACAGACTGCATGAGCCTGTTTGGGATGTCAGTCACAAAAACCACCCCAAAAAACAAATACTGAGTACCTTGCATACAACAAAATCGTGTGTCAAATTTACCTGGGATTTGTGTAAAGAAGAATTGTTTAGACAGCAGATTCAGTCTCAACAGTTTGATGAACAGCTGACAAAAGCAACTCAGGAAATAGATATCTCAGTTAAGGCAGCTATACAAATATTTACAGATTCTCTAACACGGTGTACAGAATGCATGAAAATAGAAGTTATAGTTGGGACGGCAATAAGAAATCAGCAAAGCTCTTGGTTTGATCAAGAGTGTAGAAGACAGAAAAGGGCCATGCAATAAACAGTTGAAAGGCAGAACACAGAATGAAAGTGTGGAACAAAAGAGGAACAGAGAAGATTTGCAGTGACACCAGACCACAAATCACACTTCCTCATATGACGGGAAAGTTATGCATTTCAAATCCCATCACTCTTCTTCATCCACAACATTCACTGTCACCCATCCATCAGTTGCAGCCCTCTCTTCAGACATCCTCTCCATCACACCTGCGAGGCGTAGGAGTTGGAGCTGGTGGTGAGGCGGGAGCCCATGAAGGAGAGGTAGTACTCCTCCTTGCGCGGGCAGCAGTCCACCGTCAGGCGCCCATCGCCGGAGCTGCGGCTGGAGCCAAGCTCCGTGGGAGTGCGTCGGTTCAGGTTGTCTCGCATGAGTGAGTCTACAGACAGCCCAGACTGGGGACATCCCATAGCCTCTGTGGGGGTGGGGGTGAAGAGTGGCTCAGAGCCCAGATCCAGCATGTCGCTAGAACACATCATGTCCCGCTCTGAAGAGGACACCTGTGGAGATTTTAAAAAGTGGTGTTAGTAAGTCACTGTATGCACAGGTGAAGTGCAAGGTGAACAATATCAACAGCGTTTGTTTTCATTTATCATGCAATACAAGAAGATAAAAATCAACTAAGACTATCCTGTGTAAAGAATGTGTGAATAGCAAAAACCCCTTGATGCCTCCCTTATCATCTGGAACCCCTGGATGCTGGGCTTTTGGGACCTGCTCCAGCAGCTCAGCCAGGGGCCTGCTCCAGCAGCTCAGCCAGGGGCCTGCTCCAGTAGCTCAGCCAGGGGCCTGCTCCAGTAGCTCAGCCAGGGGCCTGCTCCAGTAGCTCAGCCAGGGGCCTGCTCCAGTAGCTCAGCCAGGGGCCTGCTCCTGTAGCTCAGCCAGGGGCCTGCTCCAGTAGCTCAGCCAGGGGCCTGCTCCAGTAGCTCAGCCAGGGGCCTGCTCCAGTAGCTCAGCCAGGGGCCTGCTCCAGTAGCTCAGCCAGGGGCCTGCTCCAGTAGCTCAGCCAGAGGCCTGCTCCTGTAGCTCAGCCAGGGGCCTGCTCCAGTAGCTCAGCCAGGGGCTGCTTCAGTAGCTCAGCCTGGGGCCTGCTCCAGTAGCTCAGCCAGAGGCCTGCTCCTGTAGCTCAGCCAGGGGCCTGCTCCAGTAGCTCAGCCAGGGGCTGCTTCAGTAGCTCAGCCTGGGGCCTGCTCCAATAGCTCAGCCAGGGGCCTGCTCCAGTAGCTCAGCCAGAGGCCTGCTCCTGTAGCTCAGCCAGGGGCCTGCTCCAGTAGCTCAGCCAGGGGCCTGCTCCAGTAGCTCAGCCAGGGGCCTGCTCCAGTAGCTCAGCCAGGGGCCTGCTCCAGTAGCTCAGCCAGGGGCCTGCTCCAGTAGCTCAGCCAGGGGCTACTTCAGTAGCTCAGCCTGGGGCCTGCTCCAATAGCTCAGCCAGGGGCCTGCTCCAGTAGCTCAGCCAGGGGCCTGCTCCAGTAGCTCAGCCAGGGGCTGCTCCAGTAGCTCAGCCAGGGGCCTGCTCCAGTAGCTCAGCCAGGGACCTGCTCCAGTAGCTCAGCCAGGGACCTGCTCCAGTAGCTCAGCCAGGGGCCTGCTCCAGTAGCTCAGCCAGGGGCGGCCCCAAGCAGTCAAAAGGGGGCTACTGGGGGGCATGAGGGCAGCGTCGGATCATTCAGATCTAAGAGTGCTCTCAAACCACCCTGGTTGATCTGGCCCCATCCACACCAAGCGATACCCCAATCACCAATTCAACATCCAACCCCATTAAATCAACACTATAATTATCTACCAATGAAACAAAAATCATTTAACACTTTGTACCACCTCTATAATTATCTACCAATCAAACGAAGATCATTTAACACCCTGTCCTCAATTCTATAATCATCTACCAATCAAACAAAGGTCTGTTAACTCCTTGTGCTCAACTCCATAATTATCTACCAATCAAACGAAGATCAGTTAACACCTTTGTACTCACCTTTATAATTATCTACCTATGAAACAAAGATCATTTAACACTTGTACCACCTCTATAATTATCTACCGATCAAACAAAGATGACTTAACATCTTGCCCTCACTCACCAATTCATCTATTATCCCTGACTCTGGCAGCTGCATCATATGCTGCTCATGATCATGAGGGAGGTCATTGAGTGCGCTTTCAAAACAACGCCTTGGTGGTGCAACAGATACTATTGCAGTGTGGCCTCCTCCTACAGCACTCAGAACAACTTCCCACTGGTCTGTTTCAAGAGTTCTGTTTGCATGCAAGTGCCAAGACATGCAAGTGCCAAGACATGCAAGTGCCAAGACATGCAAGTGCCAAGACATGCTGCAAGTGCCAAGACATGCAAGTGCCAAGACATGCTGCTAGTGCCGAGACATGCAAGTGCCAAGACATGCAAGTGCCAAGACATGCTGCAAGTGCCACGACATGCAAGTGCCAAGACATGCAAGTGCCAAGACATGCAAGTGCCAAGACATGCAAGTGCCAAGACATGCAAGTGCCAAGACATGCTGCAAGTGCCAAGACATGCAAGTGCCAAGACATGCTGCAAGTACCGAGACATGCAAGTGCCAAGACATGCTGCAAGTGCCAAGACATGCAAGTGCCAAGACATGCAAGTGCCAAGACATGCAGGTGCCAAGACATGCAAGTGCCAAGACATGCAAGTGCCAAGACACGCAAGTGCCAAGACATGCAAGTGCCAAGACATGCAAGTGCCAAGACATGCAAGTGCCAAGACATGCAAGTGCCAAGACATGCAAGTGCCAAGACATGCAAGTGCCAAGACACGCAAGTGCCAAGACATACAAGTGCCAAGAGACGCAAGTGCCAAGACATGCAAGTGCCAAGACACGCAAGTGCCAAGACATGCAAGTGCCAAGACATGCAAGTGCCAAGACATGCAAGTGCCAAGACATGCAAGTGCCAAGACATGCAAGTGCCAAGACATGCAAGTGCCAAGACATGCAAGTGCCAAGACATGCAAGTGCCAAGACATGCAAGTGCCAAGACATGCAAGTGCCAAGACATGCAAGTGCCAAGACATGCAAGTGCCAAGACATGCAAGTGCCAAGACACGCAAGTGCCAAGACACGCAAGTGCCAAGACACGCAAGTGCCAAGACACGCAAGTGCCAAGACACGCAAGTGCCAAGACACGCAAGTGCCAAGACATGCAAGTGCCAAGACACGCAAGTGCCAAGACACGCAAGTGCCAAGACATGCAAGTGCCAAGACACGCAAGTGCCAAGACACGCAAGTGCCAAGACACGCAAGTGCCAAGACACGCAAGTGCCAAGACACACAAGTGCCAAGACACGCAAGTGCCAAGACATGCAAGTGCCAAGACATGCAAGTGCCAAGACATGCAAGTGCCAAGACATGCAAGTGCCAAGACATGCAAGTGCCAAGACACGCAAGTGCCAAGACATGCAAGAGCCAAGACATGCAAGTGCCAAGACATGCAAGTGCCAAGACATGCAAGACGAGTGCAGAGTTCCACTTACCTCCATGGAGGTGCGACTGGCGGACAGCTCTGACTCGTAGGGTCCAGAGTAGAGATCCCCCATGGCTCGCAGTCCACACACCCCACCCGAGTCCTGCTGCCACCCCAGCCTGGCATAGCTCCCTGTAATACACCAGTCTATCAGTACAGACATACAGCTCTCTGTAATATATCAGTGTGTTAGTACAGACATACAGATCCCTGTAATGTATCAGTGTATCAGTACAGACATACTCATAGCTCCCTGTAATACACCAGTGTATCAGTACAGACATACTGATTTCTCATAGCTCCCTGTAATACATTAGTGTGTCAGTACAGACATACACATAGCTCTCTGTAATACACAAGTCTCCTCCTCCTGTTCTACCTCCTCTTCTTGCTTCTCCTCCTCCTCCTCCTCTTCTTACTCCTCCTCCTCCTCCTCCTCCTCCTCCTCCTCTCATCCTCCTCCTCCTCCTCCTCCTCCTCCTCCTCCTCCTCCTCCTCTCAGCACTCCTTCTCCTCCTCCCCTCCTCCTCCTCATCCTCCTCCTCTCCTCCTCCTCCTCCTCCTCCTCCTCCTCCTCCTCCTCCTCCTCCTCCTCCTCTTCCTCCTCCCCCTCCTCCTCCTTTCCTCCTCCTCCTCCTCCTCCTCCTCTCAGCACTCCTCCTCCTCCTCCTCCTCCTCCTCCTCCTCCTCCCCCCAGCACTACTCCTCCCCCCAGCACTTCTCCTCCCCCCAGCACTCCTCCTCCCCCCAGCACTCGTCCTCCTCGTCCTCCTCCTCGTCCTCCTCCTCGTCCTCCTCCTCGTCCTCCTCCTCGTCCTCCTCCTCCTCCTCCTCCTCCCCCCAGCACTACTCCTCCTCCCCCCAGCACTACTCCTCCTCCCCCCAGCACTACTCCTCCTCCCCCCAGCACTCCTCCTCCTCCTCCTCCAAAGAGACATACCAGTGAGGGGGAAGGGGAGGGAGGACATGTCGCGGTCCACAGAGGGCTCCCTGATGTTGGTGTCAAACTGCACGGAGAAGTCCTCGTCGTAGAAGTAGTCGGCGTTGAAGCAGCCGTCCTCGGGGGAGGACGGGGCGTGGGGGGGAGGCAGCCCTGCTGGACGCGGACTTTCACTGCCGGACAGCGAGGTATCCATCCCCTCCCTGGACTCCTGACTTTGCACCTGCATTGATCAAACGGGTCCAACGATCAGGGGGGAAAGTGCGAAGCGGGTTGCAACCCAGATATGGGTGAAAAATCAGTCCATGGAAAAACCACCATCTTTACCTTTCCCTGCACCACACTGAGGCACACAACCTGGGGAAAGCAGGGGTGCTGAAAAGCACTCGCCCGGTCGCCCGATGCGACTAAAAATGTGTCCGGGCGACCAAAAATGGTAAAAGCACTCGCCCGACTGGCGACCAAATGTTTTTGCGTTGTTCAGCGTCTTTATTTCGGGTGCCTATGTCCATGTGTCGCGCTCAATAACCATAATACGAACCGAAGAAACTTCGGGCTAAAAATAACCATGATCATGGCTAGTCGCAACCAATCAGAATTCATTTCTGTTGTAAGCAATGGCCATTTGACCAATCAGAAAGCAATAATTTGTCGTCTGCGTTCTATCGCATCTTTCATCATGTGGCGATTCTTGACGAATGTTAGTGAGCCGCCTCCCCAAAAAACCAAAACAACTGAAGAAAAGGCCAATTACAACAAGATTTATGAAGAACAGGGAAGGGAGAGAAAGTTTTTGGCGTCTTGGCAGAACAACAGGCCCTGGCTCAGGTACGATGAAACACAGAACGCGATGTTTTGTGATGCTTGCTCGTACGCGAAAGATGTGGGTCAGCGATACGGCGTGGAAACGTGGGTACAGGGGAACCGAAGTTTCAAGCTTGAAACCATCAAGCATCATGAAACATCTAAGGGTCACATCATGCGACTGAAGGCATACGAAAATGCCAAGAAGCCA
>JAWQFJ010008377.1:25000-27500 GCA_034096865.1 Theodoxus fluviatilis | reverse complement strand
GACAGAAAGACACACCGGAAGAGACAGAAAGACACACCAGAAGAGACGTAAAGACACACCGGAAGAGACAGAAAGACACACTGGAAGAGACAGAAAGACACACCAGAAGAGACAGAAAGACACACCGGAAGAGACAGAAAGACACACAGGAAGAGAGACAGAAAGACACACCAGAAGAGACAGAAAGACACACTGGAAGAGACAGAAAGACACACAGGAAGAGAGACAGAAAGACACACCGGAAGAGACAGAAAGACACACCAGAAGAGACGTAAAGACACACCGGAAGAGACAGAAAGACACACCAGAAGAGACAGAAAGACACACCAGAAGAGACAGAAAGACACACCAGAAGAGACAGAAAGACACACTGGAAGAGACAGAAAGACACACAGGAAGAGAGACAGAAAGACACACCAGTAACGACAGAAAGACACACCAGAAGAGACAGAAAGATACACCGGAAGAGACAGAAAGACACGCTGGAAGAGACAGAAAGACACACCAGAAGAGACAGAAAGACACACCAGAAGAGACAGAAAGACACACCAGAAGAGACAGAAAGACACACTGGAAGAGACAGAAAGACACACAGGAAGAGACAGAAAGACACTTCAGAAGAGACAGAAAGACACACTAGAAGAGACAGAAAGACACACCAGAGGAGACAGAAAGACACACCAGAAGAGACAGAAAGACACACCAGAAGAGACAGAAAGACACACCAGAAGAGACAGAAAGACACACTGGAAGAGACAGAAAGACACACCAGAAGAGACAGAAAGACACTTCAGAAGAGACGTAAAGACACACCAGAAGAGACAGAAAGAGACACCAGAAGAGACAGAAAGAGACACCAGAGGAGACAGAAAGACACACCAGAAGAGACAGAAAGACACACTGGAAGAGACAGAAAGACACACAGGAAGAGAGACAGAAAGACACACCAGAAGAGACAGAAAGACACACCAAAAGAGACAGAAAGACGCTTCAGAAGAGACGTAAAGACACACCAGAAGAGACAGAAAGAGACACCAGAAGAGACAGAAAGACACACCAGAGGAGACAGAAAGACACACCAGAAGAGACAGAAAGACACACCAGAAGAGACAGAAAGACACTTCAGAAGAGACAGAAAGACACACCAGTAGCGACAGACGCCAGCAGGGAGTAATAGACAGAGCTAGAGGACAAGCAGACAGCTTAGCAGGCTGCAGACTGAAGAAGGCAGGAAGGGGAAAGGCCTAAACACAGCCCTGGCAGTCTGCCAACCTGCAAAGTTCAGCGAGAAAGGGGATGCGATATTTCCCCCACTTTTTTTGCTACTTCCTCCCCCCTATACACCGGAACTCCAGCACGCACACCATCTTGTCTCTGTCTGTGGTGGTCCTCGGAACCACCGGCACACGCACGCAGGAGAAACCGACGAAAAGAAAAAGAGGGGGAAAGCTCACAGAAAGCGGAGGAATGCGAAATTACGTTCCAGGGATTTTTCTTCTCTTTTCAGGAGAAAAAAAACCCGCTGGGAGACGAGAGGCCAGGAAAAACAAAACAGACGCAAATGTAAATAAGTAAGCAAAGAGCTGGGCATACGTGTCGATAGAGCGGAAGAAATGCCAAAAGATGGCTAACAAGAAGGGGAGGAAATGTAATTTCACAGCAATCGGGGGTAAAGGATGGGGAGAAACGGACTTTAGTGAACTCTGGAAAAACGAGGTCGGAATGTAGAAACGAAAAGGGAACCAAATAAAAAACTGAATTTAGAAGGCAGGGTAATCAGAAAGAAATCAAGCCAGTTAGAAATGGAAAGAGAGAGAGAGAGAGAGAGAGAGAGAGAGAGAGAGAGAGAGATAAAAGAGAGAGAGTGAGAGAGAGACTGAGAGAGAGAGAGAGACTGAGAGAGAGAGAGTGAGAGAGAGACAGAGAGAGAGAGAGACAGAGAGAGAGACAGACAGACAGACAGAGAGAGACAGACAGACAGAGAGAGACAGAGAGAGACAGAGAGAGAGACAGAGAGAGAGTTAGAGATGGAGACGGAGTCACTTACACACTATAAAATATACGCACAGACATCAAGCAGATCGACGTAGATTCACAAACGGACACATAGGCAGGCACACACACGCACACACAACACACACACACACAAGCACACACAACACACACACACACACAACACACACACACACACCACAGACACACACACACCACACAGACACACACACACACACACCACACACACACACACAACACAGACACAGACACACACACACACGCACACACACACACACACACACAACACAGACACAGACACACACACACACACACACGCACACACACACACACGCACACACCGAGAACCCCCCCCCCCCCCCACACACACACACCCACACCCAGACACACACACACACCACACACACACACACACACACACACACACACACACACAACACAGACACACACACACACACACACACAACACACACACCACACACAGACA
>JAWQFJ010008377.1:7500-12500 GCA_034096865.1 Theodoxus fluviatilis | reverse complement strand
ACACTCACACACGCAATGCACAAAACACACTACCTACACACAGAATACACACACACAGAGTACACACTACACACACAGAGTACACACTACACACACACTACACACATACAGAATACACACTACACACACACTACACACATACAGATTACACACTACACACGTACACTACACACTACACACAGAGAGTACACACTATGCACACAATACACACAGTACATACCCAAAATGTACACACTACACACACACTACACACATACAGAGTATACACTACACACAACACACTACACAGTGTACCCACTACACACAGAGTACACACTACACAGTACACACTACACAGTATACAGTACACACACACTACACACACACACAGAGTACACACTACACACACAACACACTACACATAACACACTTCACAGTGTATGCACTACACATTACACACACTACACATAGTGTACACACTACACACACTACACACTACACACACAGAGTACACACTACACACACAACACACTACACACAATACACTTCACACAGTGTATGCACTACACATTACACACACTACACACACAGTACACACTACACACAGAGGACACACTACACATTACACACACTGCACACAAAGTACACACTACACATAGTGTACACACTACACACATAGTACACACTACACACAGAGTACACACTACACATTACACACACTACACACATAGTACACACTACACACAGAGTACACATTACACACACTACACACATAGTACACACTACACATAGTGTACACACTACACACATAGTGCACACTACACACAAAGTACACACTACACACAGAGTACACACTACACACAGAGTACACACTACACACTACATACCTTGGAGGGTCCCCCTCCTCCAGGTTCAGGGGGGGCAAAGGCCTCGGTGATGTTCTCGTTGGTGTCTGTTGCCATGGTAACGTTGCGGTCACATGCCTCATCTTGCCGGCATTGGGCCTGCAGTAGCACAAGACAAAAAGACTTCATGATGGAATGCAGAATTTCTCTTCAGAACAACATTTATCACAACTTCTCTTCCACAAAAACATTTGTCCCACTTAGTAGCTTGTCTAAGTCTCCATTGCATTGATACAGCAGAGACTGAAAATAATGTTTAGTTTAACATACAGAGCAGTAGCCCTGCGTGGGACAGACAGGAAAAATGTAGGACCACAGGTGGGGACTGAACCCGCGACCTTTCGGTTAGCGCCCGAAAGGCTCTACCAGCTGAGCTACCAATTAAAATACTATCAAATGCCACACAAGAAAACACTGTATGACCACAACAAAGCATTGACTGAATGAATACAGTAAATACAAAAAGACAGAAATGCCACAAAAGAGTTTCAGTAACTCCCGGGCAGATTTCATCTGATGCTGGCACATTCTGCAGGACTGAATCCAAAACTGATTCTCAAAGACATGAGGATGTATGTGTCCAACTCCCTCTGAGAATCCAGCATCACCAACATGAGATCACAGCATACCACGACAGGTTTTTCACTCTGCTGCCGTTCCAAACACGTGTCATTCTACTGCCGTTCCAACCACGTGTCACTCTACTGCCGTTCCAACCATGTGTCACTCTACTGCCGTTCCAACCATGTGTCACTCTACTGCCGTTCCAACCATGTGTCACTCTACTGCCGTTCCAACCATGTGTCACTCTACTGCCGTTCCAACCATGTGTCACTCTACTGCCGTTCCAACCACCTGTCACTCTACAGCCGCTCCAACCACCTGTCACTCTACTGCCGTTCCAAACACGTGTCATTCTACTGCCGTTCCAACCACGTGTCACTCGACTGCCGTTCCAACCATGTGTCACTCTACTGCCGTTCCAACCACGTGCCACTCTACTGCCGTTCCAACCACCTGTCACTCTACAGCCGCTCCAACCACCTGTCACTCTACTGCCGTTCCAACCACGTGTCATTCTACTGCCGTTCCAACCACCTGTCACTCTACAGCCGCTCCAACCACCTGTCACTCTACTGCCGTTCCAACCACGTGTCATTCTACTGCCGTTCCAACCACCTGTCACTCTACAGCCGCTCCAACCACCTGTCACTCTACTGCCGCTCCAACCACTTGTCACTCTACTGCCGTTCCAACCACATGTCACTCTACAGCCGCTCCAACTACCTGTCACTCTACTGCCGTTCCAAACACGTGTCATTCTACTGCCGTTCCAACCATGTGTCACTCGACTGCCGTTCCAACCTTGTGTCACTCTACTGCCGTTCCAACCACGTGCCACTCTACTGCCATTCCAACCACGCGTCACTGTACTGCCGTTCCAACCACGTGTCATTCTACTGCCGTTCCAACCACTTGTCACTCTATAGCCGCTCCAACCACCTGTCACTATACAGCCGCTCCAACCACCTGTCACTATACAGCCGTTCCAACCACATGTCACTCGACTGCCGTTCCAACCATGTGTCACTCTACTGCCGTTCCAACCATGTGTCACTCTACAGCCGCTCCAACCGCCTGTCACTCTACTGCCGTTCCAACCACGTGTCATTCTACTGCCGTTCCAACCACTTGTCACTCTATAGCCGCTCCAACCACCTGTCACTATACAGCCGCTCCAACCACCTGTCACTCTACAGCCGTTCCAACCACGTGTCACTCTACTGCCGTTCTAACCACGTGTCTCTATACTGCCGTTCCAACCACCTGTCACTCTACTGCCGTTCCAACCACGTGTCACTCTACTGCCGTTCCAATCACTTGTCACTCTACTGCTGTTCCAACCATGTGTCACTCTACAGCCGTTCCAACCACTTGTCACTCTACTGCCGTTCCAACCACCTGTCACTCTACTGCCGTTCCAACCACCTGTCACTCTACTGCTGTTCCAACCACCTGTCACTCTACTGCCGTTCCAACCACTTGTAACTCTACTGCCTTTCCAACCACCTGTCACTCTACTGCCGCTCCAACCACCTGTCACTCTACTGCCGCTCCAACCACCTGTCACTCTACTGCCGTTTTAACCACCTGTCACTCTACTGCCGTTCCAACCACCTGTCACTATACTGCCGTTCCAACCACCTGTCACTATACTGCCGTTCCAACCACATGTCACTCTACTGCCGTTCCAACCACTTGTCACTCTACTGCCGTTCCAACCACGTGTCACTCTACTGCCGTTCCAACCACTTGTCACTCTACTGCCGTTCCAACCACGTGTCACTCTACTGCCGTTCCAACCACATGTCACTCTACTGCCGTTCCAACCACGTGTCACTCTACTGCCGTTCCAACCATGTGTCACTCTACTGCTGTTCCAACCACGTGTCACTCTACTGCCGTTCCAACCACGTGTCACTCGACTGCCGTTCCAACCACCTGTCACTCTACTGCCGTTCCAACCACTTGTAACTCGACTGCCGTTCCAACCACGTGTCACTCTACTGCCGTTCCAACCACGTGTCACTCTACTGCCGTTCCAACCACTTGTAACTCTACTGCCGTTCCAACCACGTGTCACTCTACTGCCGTTCCAACCATGTGTCACTCTACTGCCGTTCCAACCACCTGTCACTCTACTGCCGTTCCAAACACGCGTCACTCTACAGCCGTTCCAACCACGTGTCACTCTACTGCCGTTCCAACCACGTGTCACTCTACTGCCGTTCCAACCACTTGTAACTCTACTGCCGTTCCAACCATGTGTCACTCTACTGCCGTTCCAACCACATGTCACTCTACTGCCGTTCCAACCACATGTCACTCTACTGCCGTTCCAACCACGCGTCACTCTACTGCCGTTCCAACCACTTGTCACTCTACAGCCGTTCCAACCACGTGTCACTCTACTGCCGCTCCAACCACGTGTCCCTCTACAGCCGCTCCAGAGCCCCTGAACGTGCTCTTGTCTACTGGAATCCCCTGCCGCTGCCCTTGAGGTCTACTCCACTAGATCTCCCAGAGGCAACCCCAAGCAGCTGAAGAGACTACCTGGGTGGGCATCAGGACAGAGTAAGATCTTTCAGATCCAAGTTTTACAATTATTGTGCATTCAAACCACCTTGATTCATCGGCCCCAACCCATACACACACACACACACACACACACACACACACACACACACACACAGACACACACACACACACACACACACACACAGACAGACACACACACACACACACACACACACACACACACACACACACACACAGACACACACACACACACAACACACACACACACACACACACACACACACAGACACACACACACACACACACACACACACACACAGACACACACACACACACCACACACACACACACAGACACACACACACACACACACACACACACACAGACACACACACACACACACAGACACACACACAGACACACACACACACACACAGACACACACACACACACACACAAAACAATCCAAAATTCAACCCCAACAAGCATCACTACACGAATCTACCAATCCAACAGGAAAAATCAACACCAGGCCCCCACTCACCATTTCTCCTAAAAAAATAATCTTCTCACAAAGCGTTAAACCACTGGAGACTCTTCGGCACCCAAACACTTTGCCAAGAGTCAGTCCAGTCTGGTGGCGCCACTCCACTGCGAATCCACTGTACCCTGCAGGACCACGTGATCTCGCCACATCAACAGCCCCTGACACAGCAACAGCCCCTGACACAGCAACAGCCCCTGACACAGCAACAGCCCCTGACACAGCAACAGCCCCTGACACAGCAACAGCCCCTGACACAGCAACAGCCCCTGACACAGCAACAGCCCCTGACACAGCAACAGCCCCTGACACAGCAACAGCCCCTGACACCTGACACAGCAACAGCCCCTGACACAGCAACAGCCCCTGACACAGCAACAGCCCCTGACACAGCATCAGCCCCTGACACAGCAACAGCCCCTGACACAGCAACAGCCCCTGACACAGCAAGTGGAAAGGTCTTGAGAACTATT
>JAWQFJ010008376.1:0-15000 GCA_034096865.1 Theodoxus fluviatilis | reverse complement strand
TGGTTTGCAGGAGTGTATGTCATGGTTTGCAGGAGTGTATGTCATGTGTTTTGCAGGAGTGTATGTCACGAGTTTTGCAGGAGTGTATGTCATGAGCTCTGCAGGAGTGTATGTCATGAGTTTTGCAGGAGTGTATGTCATGAGCTCTGCAGGAGTGTATGTCATGAGTTTTGCAGGAGTGTATGTCATGAGTTTGCAGGAGTGTATGTCATGGTTTGCAGGAGTGTATGTCATGGTTTGCAGGAGTGTATGTCATGAGCTCTGCAGGAGTGTATGTCATGAGTTTTGCAGGAGTGTATGTCATGAGCTCTGCAGGAGTGTATGTCATGAGTTTTGCAGGAGTGTATGTCATGGTTTGCAGGAGTGTATGTCATGAGCTCTGCAGGAGTGTATGTCATGAATTTTGCAGGAGTGTATGTCATGTGTTTTGCAGGAGTGTGTGTCACGAGCTCTGCAGGAGTGTATGTCATGAGTTTTGCAGGAGTGTATGACATGAGCTCTGCAAGAGTGTATGTCATGAGTTTTGCAGGAGTGTATGTCTTGAGCTCTGCAGGAGTGTATGTCATGGTTTGCAGGAGTGTATGTCATGAGCTCTGCAGGAGTGTATGTCATGAGTTTTGCAGGAGTGTATGTCATGAGCTCTGCAGGAGTGTATGTCATGAGTTTTGCAGGAGTGTATGTCATGAGCTCTGCAGGAGTGTATGTCATGAGTTTTACTTTGCTCCACCCCAGCCATCATGGAGACTGAGGCTCCGGCCATGGAGCGGGACTTCAAGGGTGTGGAGTATTACCGGGAGCGGCTCCGCAACATCCGAGCCAACTGTGGCCTTGACTCTGAAGAGGTAAGTGGCTTGCTTAGGAGCCTGCCTGTCTGTCAAGCTGAGTTATGTTGCTTAGCGTTCCTAGTTGGCAATTGATAGGCGGTGTCAACGTGTTAAACATTTGACTGCCTCTGAATCTGCATTCATCATATTGACACCGACCTACTCCTAGCAAGATTTTGCAAGGTTCCTAGCCTACATCCTGGCTTTCAACCCCATGAATAACTGCTCCCTACAGAGTGAGTCACATTGTGCCCTGATTGAAAGAAACGGAGCGACAGCTCTTTGTAGAGGTTAGGGGGCGTGGTTGTCGGTTTTGAGATCTGGACAGAAAACTGACCTGTGGCCATTTTTTGTAAACAGCGCCTGGAGATTTAAGTTTACCTGCAGCCTGTAGATTGGTATAAATGATTTTAAAGAGTTGGTAAATGGAAAGTTGTCTAAAAATAACTTTTAAGTTTATCTGCAATCGGTTGCTGTGATACAGTTGACTTTTTGAATAAAAACTTTCCAGTGTTCTTTTTCAACATACCAAGGCTGCAGGCAATCAGTTCACTGAAAAGTTTGGTCAGGATGCCATAAATAGACGCAGGGTAACTAGCAATAGAAAGAACCCTTTCTATTCACTGTCACTGTCACTGTCATATGTGTTTGAATTTGGTCAGGATGCTATGAATAGTCACGTGGCATTTACAGACAGATGCCCTTCTGCTCAGATAGAATTCATCAACTTGGAATTGTTAGGTCTGCGCCCAGCAGCTCTGCCATTGGTAGCCAGTAGTAGAAGGAGTGGTGGTGTGTGTCACCAGAAAGTCAAAGTGGTTCTCTTTTTGGGATTGGCTTTCGTCGCATTGACATGGAAACTTTTCCAATGAAGCGCTGAGGAAAGCCATAATGCATATCAAGAGAGATGCTGTCTTTATTTTCACCTGCATTGTAGATGCACATGTGGTAGGGATGAGTGTAGCAGAGGTCACTGCACAGAAGGATGCAGGTTATGGAAGAAGTTGCATGATGAAGCACAAAGAACACTATGTTGCCAGGCAGCAGTTTTTGAGCTGTGGAAGTATTTACATTCCTTGAATGTACTGGAAAACATGTGTTGGCCGGGAGGAAAGTAAGCGCTCAAGAAAGAGGAAAACAGACCTGTTTGCTTGTGTGATTTGGGTGTAATTTGTACACCTAAATTTTCAGCATAACAACCCCCACCCCCACCATTCCCCCCTCTCACCCCCCGCCCCCACCCACCCCTTGCCCCCACCCCGAAAATAAGATCATAAATATTTCTAGACATGTTTTATGGTTAGTATGCTCTCCAGTCGTGGATATGCCCAGGTCTGGGTTGATTTGTGGCTAAAAACTGAAAATTATAACTTTTCTAAAATTACTTCTTTTTTTACTCACATGCGAAGCAAAAGTGTACTCACCCGTGTCGTCCGTCCGGGCGTCCGGGAAAAACTTTAACGTTGGATTTTTCTCGGAGACTATTAAGTCTATCAACACCCAATTTGGCATGATGGTGTATGATGACAAGACCTCAAAAAACATACATAGTGACTTGACCTTGCTTCAAGGTCAAGGTCGCAGGGGCCATAAATGTTGTCTAAAAAACAGCCATTTTTCACATTTTCCCAATTTTCTCTGAAGTTTTTGAGATTGGATACCTGACCTATATATGATGTATAGGGCAAAGTAATCCCTATCTTTTGATACCAGTTTGATTGACCTTGCTTCAAGGTCAAGGTCACAGGAGCTCTTTAAAGTTGGATTGTATACATATTTTGAAGTGACCTTGACCCTGAACTATGGAAGATAACTCTTCCAAACTTCATAACATTGTAGTACACATGTTATACTTTCATCATGAGACACATTTGGTCACATATCATCAAGGTCAAGGTCACTTTGACCCTTATGAAATGTGACCAAAATGGGGTAGTGAACCACTAAAAGTGACCATATCTCATGGTAGAAAGTGCCAATAAGCACCATTGTGCTTCCTATGTCTTGAATTAACAGCTTTGTGTTGCATGACCTTGGATGACCTTGACCTAGGGTCAAGGTCACATGTATTTTGGTAGGAAAAATGTGTAAAGCAGTTCTTAGTGTATGATGTCATTGCTAGGTTTAGTTGTTTGACCTTGACCTTGAAGGACACCTGAAGGTCAAGGTCATGTAAAGGTCAAGGTCATGTAAATGTCAAGGTCATGTAAAGGTCAAGGTCAAGCATGTGAGTCGTATGGGCTTTGCCCTTCTTGTTTAAATAAGTATACCCTTATCTGTAATTGAGTGTAAACAGATCTGGAAAAGCATTTCTTGTTTTAAAAATATGGACTGCACTTTCAGGAGCTGCAAATAGATGTTTTTATTTTGCCTTAACATTAATGTCATTCATATTGTTAATGTCTGTGTTGTTCATGTGTCTTGCTTTTTCCTTTGTCTTAAGGCAAGACACTACTAGGAAGCATGAAATTTTTAGATATGTTTATTGAAATTTTTTTGTTTCATTGGCATGAAAGAACTCATAACAGTTAATCAAAACATCAAAGTTTGACAGTAATTAGAATTATGGGTAATCCAAAATGGCCGCCTAACATGCAAAAATATGCAAATTTCTGTATCTTTTTAAACTTCTATAACTTCTTAACTACTTGATATTTCTTGAAAATTCTTTTTGCATTAAAATTGTACACTCTTTATCTTTAAATGTACAGAAGATTATGTTTGTAATGCAAAAAGTAAAAAAATTGTACTTATTGCTTCCACATCAATATCCGAATTGCAGATAAAGTAGGTTCAACATCAAAGAAAAAAAATCATATCTGGCCAAATAATCAGTTTACAGCAAAAAGTGTCTGTATGTTCTTAAATTATTATACATGTAACATACCTGCAAAATTACAAGTCATCATCATCATCCTGTGATGAGTTTTAGTAATTAATTGATTTGAACTCTATGAAAAAAACACATTTTGAGAAAATGGCAAAAACAACTTTTAGTCATGCATAAGTCCTTCTAAAACTATCCATCATGGCTAAAACTTGTTTCATTTATTCATACATTCATCCAGCAGGACTACACATGCTAAAAAAATGAAACTGAACTTACAGTTTCCAGTTTTTAGTGTTTTTGTGCAGTGAGTACAAAAAAATGCAGGGATGGAAAAGTTCATGCTCAAGAGGAAAGGATCAGCCCTACTACTACACAGGAAATGCCAAGGTCAATAAAGGCAACTTCAGAGACACATGCTGTGAATGAGTCAACAACAAGTCAGTTTGCCATTCCAGCACCATAGGTTTCCCCTTCTTCTTCCTCCTGAAGCCTCCTCTTCTGATGCCTTGAGTTGAAGGCATGAAGCCACATACTGACATAGTGTAGGCGCTGTTGCTATGCCTGAACAGAGGCTGCCACATTAGCTTTCTTCATTCTTCTGGCATCACAGGCTCCACATTTCAAGCAAAGTTTTCTGGCTAAGCCATTGTCTTCATCGTATAGTATGCTGAAGGTGAGACCAGACCGAAAACAGTTCGGGCAAAGAACATCGTTCATTAGTTCACTCAGCTGATCTAAGTGCACGTTGACCCACTTATGATCGGTTTCAATCGGCTGCTTCGCTTCTGCCTGCATCATCTGTATCTTCCTCCTTGATGCCGATGTGTTTGAAGTTTCTTCCGGAATCGAGGCAGTTGAGATGGAGGGACGAGGAGGCAGCGATCGCAATGGCACTGTCAACGCAGGCGTTGACGAAGTAGAACTAGACTTTCGACCTTGACCGCGAAGTATTTTCGAGGTGCGTGCAGCCGAAAGCTGCTCTCTTCGCCCACTATTTTTCGGTCGCGGCATAATGTTGAGTTTATTCACTCATGGGCATTCTCTGATTGTTTGATTGAAGTCGAATTTATTCGATTTGGTGCAAAACATAAACTAACTGAGAGAATTAGCGTTGAAGCGGCAGCCATGTTTACGATGCATTGTGGGCCAGGGAATCCTCGCTTTGGAGTCTCTGATTGGTTGAAACAAGTGGAATTCCCTCTCTAAGCTCAATGATTGGCTAGTGAGTTTGCAAACAACCCTGTGTACGCTGTTTGAAATCATCAACTAAAAATAGACCACTATAGTTGGCGGAGTGATTTCCCTTGCTGTGCTCGATCGAAAAGACGAGCTTTCCAACGGTACCGGGCGTGAACCTCTTCGTAGAATAGATCGAAAGTTACAATTTTTCCAAAAGTCATAAAATACGATGCATCAATGACGTTTTTAACGTTTTTTACGAGGAGTGATGTTTTTAAAAGCCATTTTATTCAACTAATTATCGAATGACAGGTCGAAAAAAACACGTGGGAGCATTTGCAAGTGTTTGAACTACTCAAAACTGATGTTATCTCAAAAACGTCCAGATATGAAATTTTCCCAACTTTTCGACCCGTGTCTTGCCTTAACTCCAGCCTAAGAATTTTTGTGTACTATTAATATTCCACGTTGATTTACATTCATTTTCCATAAGTTTTATTTTGCTTTTGATGTGTTTGATATCAACTTTTCACATTGTTTATTTCAAATTGAAATGCCTTCAGAATTTGTTTTTGTTGTAACGATCTGCAATTACAATTTGCAAGTGTGCATTTCCCTAGCTACATGTATGTAACATGTCAACCTTTTCATGCCTTTTTACCACGTGTAAACTGCTACAGCTGAGATGACTGTAAATGCGGAATGATGAAAGCAAGGGGGACTTCGGTCCAAATGCTTTATTACACACAGGCTTTCGGATCTCAGTGCTCCTACAGGTGTGCGACAAGAGGTGCAGAGTAGGAGCTTAAATACAAATACGGTGAGCACAGAGTCTATCTCCCCACACCGGGCAGTCCCTGAACTGTGCTCACGGGAGTGAGAGGTCACCCATGAGGTGTGGACCCTGGGGAATCACATGTAAAGACTCGTGCAACTCTGCACCTCTTGTTGCGCACCTGAAGAAGGTGCACTCAGCTCCAAAAGCTTGTGTATAATAAAGCATTTTGGACCGAAGTCCCCCTTGATTTCATCATCATACATGGTCCAACCCTGGCTTCCAGCTTCTTGAAAACGCTGAGTGTGACTGATCATGCATGCCACTAAACTCATCTTTGCAGCAAGACAAACCTGCCTCGATGCAGATTCTGAAAACGTCCGACTCAGAGTCGCGGAAGAGCAGTAGTACTGAGTCCGTGGTAAGTCCCCCTTTTTTTAGGGAAGATGGAGGGGAAGGGAAGTGAGGTTCTTGTAAATAGAATTACCTTTGTTTTGCTATGGTATGTCAGAGATTTTTAACCAATGCTAACGCAGTCACACAGAGGGATAGGTGCATCGGGATATTCAGCAAGTGTACTTGTTCATGTACAGACTAGGTTCTGGCAATACCAAGGTGCTGTGTACATCTGCATGGCTGACTGATGCCATACAGGGTCTTCCTAGTGCATGATGGGGGGCTCTGTGGCAAAGTGGTTTTTGACTCACATGCGAAGCAAAAGTGAGTCTATGTACTCACCCGTTTCGTCCATCCGGGCGTCCGAGCGTCCGTTTAAAACTTCAACGTTGGATTTTTCTCAGAGACTATTAAGTCTATCAACACCCAATTTGACATGATGGTGTATGATGACAATGCCTCAAAAAACATATATAGTGACTTGACCTTGCTTCAAGGTCAAGGTCGCAGGGGCCATAAATGTTGTCTAAAAAACAGCCATTTTTCACATTTTCTCAATTTTCTCTGAAGTTTTTGAGATTGGATACCTCACCTATATATGGTATATAGGGCAAAGTAAGCCCTATCTTTTGATACCAGTTTGGTTGACCTTGCTTCAAGGTCACAGGAGCTCTTCAAAGTTGGATTGTATACATATTTTGAAGTGAGCTTGACCCTGACCTATGGAAGATAACTGTTTCAAACTTAATGATTATGTGGGGAACATGTTATACTTTCATCATGAGACACATTTGGTCACATATCATCAAGGTCAAGGTCACTTTGACCCTTATGAAATGTGACCAAAATGGGGTAGTGAACCACTAAAAGTGACCATATCTCATGGTAGAAAGTGCCAATAATCACCATTGTGCTTCCTATGTCTTGAATTAACAGCTTTGTGTTGCATGACCTTTGATGACCTTGACCTTGGGTCAAGGCCACATGTATTTTGGTAGGAAAAATGTGTAAAGCATTTCTTAGTGTATGATGTCATTGCTAGGTGTACTTGTTTGACCTTGACCTTGAGGGTCACCTGAAGGTCAAGGTAATGCAAAGGTCAAGGTCAAACATGTGAGTTGTATGGGCTTTGCCCTTCTTGTTATTCTTGGCTTGAGTTGGGTTGGGGGTTGGAATGCACCCCCCATGTCACTGGAAGCAGTTTTTGACTGGGGAGAATAACTAGGGGGAGGAAAACTGAACTTCTCTTACTTGAACCAACTCTAGTATATCTTGCTCAGTGGCCTTACATAGCCTGCTAATAACAGGCCATGAAACTTCATTCATTCATTCATTCATTCAGTCATCCATTCATTCATCCATTCATTCATCCATTCATTCATTCATTCATTCATTCATTCATCCATTTATTCACTCATTCATTCATTCATTCATTCATCCATCCATTCATTCATTCATTCATTCATCCATCCATCCATTCATTCATTCATTCATTAATCCATTCATTCATCCATTCATTCATCCATTCATTCATTCATCCATCCATTTATTCATTAACTCTGACCAGTGGGTGTGGAGGATAGAGCTGCAATACACCCCAGAGTTGCAACTTTGCAGTAGATGCTTATTTCACATTGCTTCTCCCCACCCACCAGAAGTTACTTTGTCACTTTCATCTGCAGCCTGGTTGCATGTTCCCCAGGGAGCTGAGACGGAAGCTGGGGGGGGGGGGGGGGGGGGGGGGGGGGGGGGAAGCGTAGTCTCATGACAGAGGGGCTGAAGCATCCATTTCTGGATGGAAAGGGGGAATATTTGAAAACCAGACAGCGCTCTGAGGGCAACAACCTCTGCCAAACAAGCTGAACCAAACTCATGCACAGAAACAAACTGGTTGCAAAACCCCATATCCACCCCAAAGAAATGGTTGCTTTTTGACTCACATGCGAAGCAAAAGTGAGTCTATGTACTCACCCGTGTCGTCCGTCCGGGCGTCCGTTAAAACCTTTAACGTTGGATTTTTCTCGGAGACTATTAAGTCTATCAACACCCAATTTGGCATGATGGTGTATGATGACAAGGCCTCAAAAAACATACATAGTGACTTGACCTTGCTTCAAGGTCAAGGTCGCAGGGGCCGTAAATGTTGTCTCAAAAACAGCCATTTTTCACATTTTCCCAATTTTCTCTGAAGTTTTTGAGATTGGATACCTGACCTATATATGGTGTATAGGGCAAAGTAATCCCTATCTTTTGATACCAGTTTGATTGACCTTGGTTCAAGGTCAAGGTCACAGGAGCTCTTTAAAGTTGGATTGTATACATATTTTGAAGTGACCTTGACCCTGAACTATGGAAGATAACTCTTCCAAACTTCATAACATTGTAGTACACATGTTATACTTTCATCATGAGACACATTTGGTCACATATCATCAAGGGCAAGGTCACTTTGACTCTTATGAAATGTGACCAACATGGGGGAGTGAACCACTAAAAGTGACCATACCTCATGGTAGAAAGTGTCAATAAGCACCATTGTGCTTCCTATGTCTTGAATTAACAGCTTTGTGTTGGATGACCTTGACCTTGGGTCAAGGTCACATGCATTTTGGTAGGAAAAAGAAGTTCTTAGTGTATGATGCCATTGCTAGGTTTAGTTGTTTGACCTTGATCTTGAAGGACACCTGAAGGTCAAGGTCAAGCATGTGAGTCATATGGGCTTTGCCCTTCTTGTTTTGTTGATAATATCATCATCATCATCATCATCATCATCATCACCTCCATCATGATCGTCATCATCATCACCACCACCACCATCACCATCGTCATCACCATAGTCATCATCATCATCACCATAGTTATCATCATCGTCACATCACATGATGACTGCCATGTGACACGAGACTGTTGCTCTGTCCACAGCCTGATGTGATGTCGGGCATCCTGACGGAGCTGAGGTCGGACAACAAGCCTCCCCCTCCCGAGGAGAAGAAATCCAACGTGGAACTGTCAGACCTGAAGATGCGACTGGAGCGCATCAAGAAGCTGGCCAAGTCCTAGACGCGCATCTGCAGCGTGGAATGGGATGCTTGCACCTTCCTGTGGAAGGCCGCTCCTCTCCCCTCGGACAGTGGGCCCTCCCCAAGGGGTTCTCTCTCCCCTCGGACAGTGGCACCCTCCCCAAGGGGTTCTCTCTCCCCTCGGACAGTGGCGCCCTCCCCAAGGGGTTCTCTCTCCCCTCGGACAGTGGCACCCTCCCCAAGGGGTTCTCTCTCCCCTTGGACAGTGGGCCCTCCCCAAGGGGTTCTCTCTCCCCTCGGACAGTGGCACCCTCCCCAAGGGGTTCTCTCTTCCCTTGGACAGTGGCGCCCTCCCCAAGGGGTTCTCTCTCCCCTCGGACAGTGACACCCTCCCCAAGGGGTTCTCTCTCCCAGAAGGCCCCAGTTTGCTCTGACAGTCTCGGGTTTGCTCAAGGCTGGCTCCAGGCAGGGGAAGACGTGGTGACTTTACCTGCAGTGGCCGTGAGTGTCGCAGGCGGCTGCTTGTGATGTTCGGATGGAAAAGTTTTCCCTTTTATCTCGCACAGTCACTGAGTTATTTAAACCTGTTCTATGTATCCAATGAAAATGCAAAGGAAAATGTTGATAGTTGCATTCAGGCGAGGAATTTGTCTTTATTGTACATATCTTCATGGTCTTGTGGAACTTTAGGAATATTGGATGAGCATTTTCACAACGTTGTGCCTATGGACTGTCTCTGTAACAATGCAGTCGAAGAAAAGTCTTTTTAGGTTGGACTATCTTTGAACGATAATGGACAGAATATCTTGAACTGGTAGTGAAACCGACGCAATATCTTGAACTCGTAGTGAAACCGATGCAAGTTTGCTTGAAATCTTTTTAAAGTGACGTATGGTGAAGGTGGGTTGTGAGTGCAAAGATTGGTTCTCCCTTAATTCACGTTTTGTTGTAGAAATGCCTGTCAACTTCAAATGGATGGGAGGATGATGGGACTCCACTGTTTGTTTACTATGCATTCCCTCTGTGTTTGAGTTGCAACGACTTTGAGTTGAAACTGAGTTTATTGATCATTGAGCTGCCTTCCCGTTTGCTATTAATTGAGAAAGTGACGTTATTGTAAACTGAAGGAGCATTTTATTACTTTTCAACCGTTTTTGTGAATAGCAATGACTTGTGGATGAGAATGTTTGCATACGCCGCTAGAAAAATGCCAAAGTAAATAATTTCTTCCATTTTCTTTGTGTTTATATTCAATGCTTTCTTGTAGTGTATTTCCCCACCAATGATTTTAACTGTTTTTGCTTTAGAGATACCACATGCTTTTTACCACAGCTATGTTTGCGAAATGAATCTCTGGTAGTTGTACAGTGGAGAATTTCACACCAAAATGTTGCTGTCAATCAACTTGCCAGACCCCTTGTCCATATGCAATTATTTATCAAGCATTACTTACACAGGTGACAAGATACCTCAGTTGTGTTGAGAAAGCATTTGTTCACTCGCAGAGCTCAGCTTCAGGCGTGGAAGGGTGCAAGCAACACGTGTAGTTCTGCCTCTTGTACTCGGGACATTTGCATTATTAAAGCGTTTCTACACTCACTCAGTTCTACTTTAGGCATAGGGTGTTGGAAGCAACGCATGTGAATTAGTCTCGCGTGTGTTTTGCCATGATTGCACTTGATCCGGTCAGAAAAATCCCATTGGGGGGCTGCAGGGTAGTTTTCCACCCAAGATCCAAAAGATTTGTTTGCCTAATCCTTGCATGACTGGCTCTTACAAGAAGAACTTCCCTGTGTGTGAATGGACTAATCCGCAAGAGAGAGAGATCTTTGCTACTAGGAAACACAAGTGCACCCTCTTTGAAACTGGAGTGTCCACGCCTGTAGGCCAGAAAGAGAGATGTCTGTGACAAGGTGACATGATAAACTGGCAGTGTGGACGCCATTGATGGCACGTCTCAGTAGCTGCTGGAGAGAGCATGCACACTCGTTTGGTGCCAAGCAGGCGCACGCTCAAGATGGATGCCTCAGAGCAATACGTGAGCAAGGCTGACACTAATCCGTTGCTCACGGAGCATGGAGTCAATGAATGAAAGTGGTAAAATGTGATCAGCGCACAGTCATTGTAAACAGTTAAATGTGGATCTCATAAGCAATAGTATGACGTCTCTATCGTGAACGCGCACCAGGAAGTAGTGAGCTCATTCTCCGTGTGAGATGCTGAAACTTCTTTGGTCTTTCCCAAGCATGATTTTGGATTTGTATGAGGAACTTAGTGGGAGAATTGAGGTCCTGCCACGGCAGTTTTCTGTACATGTGCATCATGCACGACATGACAGCATGTGATGCAAAAGCCTGATGCAGCTGTGGTGAGACAAGATTGGCACTGAAGGGAAACAGGAGGTGCCAGTGATTTTCCACAGGACATGAAATAAGGCATGTCCATCACTCGGACTCTTGCGAGGTCTCTTGATGACGTGGCATTCTGACAGACAGTCGTGATGAATGTTTTCAGAAATAGGATTTCCTGCATGCTAAGCTTTTGTGTAAAACTCAAACAAAGAGTTAATGTGCATTGGTCATTGGGGGAAAAAATATTGAGTTCTTAACCTCATCTTGAATCATTGTTCGGACGTTGGATTTGCTTAGCTTGGCTGCCTTTTCCATACATTTATGTCAGAATAGTAATTCTGCTTAAGTCCCTTGAACAGATTTATGAAGCTACTGGGAAGAAAGTTGTAAAAACTGTGTAAAGATGGTAATGTTTTCTCTTCACACTAATGATATGCTTTTCAGAAGCAGAGGAAATCTTGCAAAAGTTAAACTGTTTGATATCAAGTGTCATGTGTTCAGCCTCTTGGGTTTGTCAGTAGCTGCAAATCTGTGAATTTGTGTTGATAAATTCATGTACACACTTATGCAGGTGCATTTACGCACTGACTTGGGAATACATACCCACACACATGCTCACATGTGTACACACACACATGTTCACATGTGTACCCACGCACATGCTCACATGTGTACCCACACACCTGCTCACATGTGTACCCACACACATGTTCACATGTACACACACACACACACACATGCACACACTTGGGCATACACATGTTCACATTCACATGGACACAGGCACACATACACATGCTTATGCTCCAGTGATAAATCACTCATGTATTTAGGTTTGACAATCACTCCTTTATCTGCTAGAAGCAAATCTTTCCTCCAGCCTTTCCCGCCCTGTTTTGGCTTCGGGCTTTGCTGCCCACTTTGATAAATGCCATTTGCTGAAATATGCAGCGCTCGTCAGGGACCTTGAACACTGAATCAGTAACTTTGGACAAAGTCGCTTCTGTGATGCCAATCTGTGTGCTTCCATCGTAGTGGTGAACGTTAGTTTTTCTCACACTCACACTTTTGATGGTTCCCTCACATTGGGGGTTATTAGCGTGGGGGGCGTCGCATCTTCAAATGTAGCAGTGTATGTTGTAAGTCTTGGTTTTTAAAAAGTATTTCCTACACAAACTTTGTAGTCTTGGCTTGGTCTATCCGACACCACTCTTGTACATAGATGACATTTTGCTGAGTAATACTTGCCTTGAATAAACGCGTTTGGTAGTTTTTCCATTGCAAAGATTGACTTATATTTGAAGCAACTTAAATAACTTTGAGTAAACGAATGTGAAGATGCAGTGTGCTTTTGTAAGGAGTGGCTGGAATACACTTGTACAGATAGTTCACTGCTTTCCTATAAAAACTGTCCGCCCCGACAAGTTATACCTGTAGAGATATGGATGCATGCTGTAGAGATATGGATGCATGCAACTCTGCCTGATATCAGGAGTGGTCTGCAAGCAATATTTGGGCATGTACATATGCATCATGACTGCACAGTTATGGGCATGTACATATGCATCATGACTGCACAGTTATGGGCATGTACATATGCATCATGACTGCACAGTTATGGGCATGTACATATGCATCATGACTGCACAGTTATGGGCATGTACATATGCATCATGACTGCACAGTTATGGGCATGTACATATGCATCATGACTGCACAGTTATGGGCATGTACATATGCATCATGACTGCACAGTTATGGACATGTACATATGCATCATGACTGCACAGTTATGGGCATGTACATATGCATCATGTGACAGTTATGGGCATGTACATATGATCAGACGCATATGTCATGATCATGACTGCACAGTTATGGGCATGTACATATGCATCATGACTGCACAGTTATGGGCATGTACATATGCATCATGACTGCACAGTTATGGACATGTACATATGCATCATGACTGCACAGTTATGGACATGTACATATGCATCATGACTGCACAGTTATGGGCATGTACATATGCATCATGACTGCACAGTTATGGGCATGTACATATGCATCATGACTGCACAGTTATGGGCATGTACATATGCATCATGACTGCACAGTTATGGACATGTACATATGCATCATGACTGCACAGTTATGGACATGTACATATGCATCATGACTGCACAGTTATGGACATGTACATATGCATCATGACTGCACAGTTATGGGCATGTACATATGCATCATGACTGCACAGTTATGGACATGTACATATGCATCATGACTGCACAGTTATGGGCATGTACATATGCATCATGACTGCACAGTTATGGGCATGTACATATGCATCATGACTGCACAGTTATGGGCATGTACATATGCATCATGACTGCACAGTTATGGGCATGTACATATGCATCATGACTGCACAGTTATGGACATGTACATATGCATCATGACTGCACAGTTATGATTTTCCTATGAGCACGCTTCGACAACAAACAAACAGATCTTCTTGGTGTGGATTTTAGCCTTGCCTTGATATTGGACGGTGTGAGAGTGCTTCGAGTGAGAAATTACACCCCGGGTTCTCTCTTGTGTCGTGTCTGTGGTGAGGTTCTGTTTGGCGAGGATGAGCAATTTTTGGCGACAGTGTTGAAGCATCACTTAGAACTTGAGTGCAGTGTAGCTAGCATGGCAGCAAGCATGATCTTGGTGCTGTGAATTCACAAGACCACACCTGCTTGGCTGCTCATGGAGGGGGACCTAACCACTGCAACTGGAATGAGACTTATACAGTTATAAGCGAACATTGAGTGTTTGCGACTCGTTTTTGGCGTGTTCATTGTTGCTGTTTGGTAGACAAACTGACAATTGGCTTCTAACGTTTTAATAAGGTGGTGCTTCAGATTCTTGAAGGAATTGCCACACTTTTGCTTTTATAAGGGCGCTTATTGTTTCTTTGGTATTGAAGAGGTGTATGTTTTTCTTGCTGAAGAAAACGCCACAAATTGAAGGGTTTCTTGCCAACTGGAACATATGTGGATGGAAACCTCAATTCAAAATGGCGGGGCTCCTGTTACATCCACAAGTCTTACATGTATGTAAGAAGTGTTTTGCTCATCCCCTCCCACTCCCCCACCTCCCTCTCTACCTTCTGAGTAGATTCACAGGAGAGTGCATTCCAAAAGGTGGTGTGAAGGGGGAAAAGTGTTGTGAAAATTCTGCTTCATTGCATGTTGGGCTGTAAGGAACACATGCATTGGATTTCAATGCTTTTTCGACGAAGCAGAACAGGATCTGCCAGTTTAAAAGTTTTTTGGTTAAACTTTCTTTTTGACTATTTTTTTTTTAAGGAATAGGATTTTTGGCTTGTTTGTTTTTGTTTGTTTTTTGTTTTGTTGTTTTTGTGTGTATGTTTTTTTTGGGTTTTTTTTTTTTGGGGGGGGGGGATACTTTTTTCTCTTGTTTTTTAAATACCTTTTTCCCTTTAGTTCTTCAAGGCTTAAAAAGTACTTGTTTGCTCTCAACAGCGGAAGGCTGCGAGTTTGCACAGCTTGACTCAAGTTGACTTTTTAGTTTGCTGTACAGTTTGTTGTGTTGTATTTTTTATTCTGGTAAA
>JAWQFJ010008373.1:2500-21124 GCA_034096865.1 Theodoxus fluviatilis | reverse complement strand
GGGAGAGGAGGAGGAAGAGGAGGAGAAAGAGGAGGAGGATCTCGTCCATTCCTCGCAAAAAATTTGGACACCATGCTTGCCCAGCCTACGCTCGTAATCAGCCATTATGTTGATATACAACGGAAAAAGTAATAAGCCCACTTTGGGCTCATGCTTCACTCCAACAGGTCATCTAAAGAAGTCCGTTATGGAGTTGTTCCACCTAACACACGATCTGACATTTGAGTACAAGGCCATGAGCACACTGATGAATTTGGGCGAGAGCTGCAAGTCACCCCAAATTCGCGAGAGCTGATCTCGATCAACATCGGCCCGTCACAAGTGTACAGTCTTGGAGTCATATTGATGGGTTCGTATTAATAATATTGTAATCGACTAGATCATATATTAATATTAACATTAATTAATATATTAATATTCTCATTTCTCCTCCTTAGGGCATAATGAATATCTACATAGTAACATTTCTGTTCCTTTCTACGCTCCTGTCGTCAAGAAGAGAACCAATGCTCCTATATTTAGCCGATTGTAAATTATATGGAATCAGATACTTCTGCCTAATAATCAACATACATCAGGCAATCAAACAAAAAGTGTTTTTCGTTCTCAACGCTATTAGTACAAAATGGACAATCAGTACGTCTGTCCCTTGCAATCCATACTAACTGCTCACCTTCAGCTCATTTATAGTTATACCCAGCCGAAATCATTTGAATGAATCTTTTTTTCCCCAGCTCATTTAGGCCTATATATTGCTCTGCATCCATTAACTTTTTGAAGGATCTATTGGTCAAGAAACGATCACTGTCGCTCAAATTTTCATGTCCTTCTTGCTGGAAACAAGCTCTACGCCTTTGTTTCAAGCATTTGAGAAAATAATCTCAGTTACTTGTCCCGCTGTTGTATGCGCGCATTAGCGTTGTGGCCACCCGCGTACATGTATGTGTAAGTGTATGCATAGACCTACTGTCTAAACACGCATGAGTAACTTGACATAAAGTTCCATTGCAATAAACTCTTCGATGAAGAAGGTGGCTGCCTAAGCTTTGTTATGAACACAAGTCCTCCTTCCTATATAAGCATGCTGCGACCCGTAATTTCCACAGCTGGTTTCTCTTACACCTTCAAGTTCAACACAAATGGCAACAAAAAAGGAAGCCGATATCATTTATAAGGCATTGCAATCTTACAAGACGTCCGCCATGTAACACAACCGTGGTGATTGTCTGGTATTGTTAATTAGCAGTTATCTCACAGGTAGGCTATGTATTTGCCTACTTCAAACGACTCCTAGCGCCATCATTTCCGCAGCCTCCGTAGTTTCTTTGAAGTGAACGCTGACTCCGCTTACCTGCGTGAAATAACATTTTTCAATGTGCTTACCTGCCGTGCTGTCCAGAGGCGCCCACAACACGTTTTCCCGACAGATTCTGTCTAAATACGTGTGAGTACCTTGCCATTGCAATAATCTCTTCGAAGAACAAGGTGGCTAAACACCTCGACTCTACTGTTTTAACTATTGAATATGCATGAAACATTTGAAAGTCCAAGTGATGATGTCAGGTAGCCGTGTCAAGGTTTTCCATGTTTGAACAACTCCAGAGAGACACTGTCGTTCTGTCTCAGCTTTCATGGGCTCCGTGGAAACAGTTTGTCTGCTTGAAGTGGTAGCGGTTTGATGATTTTGGTGGTTTGTCCTACAACACAGGAGATAGGATACTTACAGATATCCCTTGCTTTCTTTCACTTCTATGTTTCCTCTGCTTCTTTCTGTTCTGCACGTCACTTTCTCAAGTTAGCAAGTCATTCACCTGTATTGCTTCTTCTGCACGAAAATATCTTCCCAACTTTTGTACCTGGGCAGATTTGTTGCAACAGCCATTGTTGATGCTGCTGCAGCATAAAGACACCACCGGCTCTCTTGTTTCTTCTGCTATCGTCGTCATCGTTGTTCCTATTTTTACTTAGTTCACTGAACGCGTTTGCGTTGTCGGTTTTCATTTCATCTCCTGAGTATGATTACGTTCCCCCGCACCATTGTTTTCAAACACTAATAGTCTTTATTAGTTACGAACTGTTCAGATTGTTCTTCTTCGCTGCAGCATTCCAAAGCAATCAGAATTGTCTGCCGTACGCTTTAATCCAATTTTCAAGTAGGCCTACCCGGTACGGCAAAGAAACAAGCACGAATGCAGTTAGTTATTCCTCGTGCGCATTCAATGGTCTCCTACAAAGGAAGGATGGATGGGTGGATGGATGGATGGAGTTTTACGGCATATCAGCCTTGTAGGCTATATAAGGCCATTAAGCACGAAAATCACTAAAAAAGTTTAGAGTAAACGCAAATCAAGTCACGGTGTCCCTAGTTATTCGCCTCTTACGAATCGCGTAGAGAGACGCGGTGGGTCAATTCTTACTCCGAACCCACAGGGTGATCCTACAAAGGAAGATCACTTACGTTTGTCCTTTAAGATGCACCGAACACGGAATATGACAAAAATAAGTCTTTAACTTAATGTAGACCTAAGGAATGTTCGCGAAACCAAAATGATTGTTTTCGTCCATTTGCGTGATTAATGTCTTCGCATTAATAACCTTTTTTTCCCATTCTTTTGTGGTGGGAAATAGGCCTATCTACTTAATCCCCAAAAGCGGAAACTGTCGCCAGTGGTGGAATCTGTTATGAGTCACTTTTGTTACTATTACTTAGCTTCACAGGACGAATGACTATGATCAAAGCCGTTCATTCCATTACTTCAGTTCAATGCTCTAAAGCAGCGACACGCGTGAGCCACGTGGAGCTTATTCAAAGCCTTTTTGCATGGCGCGAGAAATCGTGGGTCACAGTATGCTTCAGGGTGCGGTAATACTAGCTGTACTGCACAACGTCTATGGCAAACAGTTTCAGTCAAGTTGCTTGATGAGTGCTAGGCAACTTTTGCTGGAAACTCACAGCTAAACGCATCCTACATGGATGTCTCTCTCTCTCTCATGCTGCACTCACACACTTTACTGGGTCAGGAAATGCAACAAACACATTGATCCCCAAGATGCACTTTATTTGTATCATAAAAGCACGGTCTTACTAGCTCAGATGGTTAGATGGAAGCACTGTATCGGTGTATGATTATGCTGCAATACAGTCCTATCATAGCGAGAAGCTTACCTCCTTCTTATGGGGATGGCAAGATGGCCAAAACAGAGGTACTTATCAACAATAATCGAGAGCAGTCAGAATAAACAACAAGCACACTACCAGATGAACATAGAAAGGGGCAAACTTGAAGAAAACGAACATTCAAATACTCCCAAGAGACAGAAGAGACACTGAAAAACATCATTCTGATCAGGCTCAATAAAAGTATGTGGTTAACGCCACACTATCAATATATTCACGAGATGTGTGGATTAGACATTGCTGCAGTATCAGTACCAATAGATGCAACACAACACAGCCCTTCAATCTCAAAGCACACACAACCATGTGGACTTCACAGCTGCCAGTGGTAATACTGCATACCAGCGTGTGTAAGTTGCAGCTGCAGCTTACTGACGCCTCGTAACATTCCCATGGTTCTGTCTTCCTTGAAGACGACAGATTCTCATCATCATTGTATCTACACAATTCCAGTAGTTCTAAGGAACAGCAGCTGAGAATTATTTCAGGTGATACACAAATTTGGTTCAAGCCTAGTTAACTGTCATTGTATTTCATGATAGCCATCCACATAAAAGTACATCATGGGAATAGTCTGAAACAAAAGAATATGGCACACCCAGACAGCAAAGTTCACTCTACCTTAAGCACACCATGAACAATTTGTTAGTGCATCAGCTCTAAATGCACACACATTGTTACTCTTCTTGTATCACATTATAATACATACATCCATACATCTAAATGACAAAACATGAAAAAAGTCTATCTTCTCCTCACTTACAAGAACATATGCAAACTCGAACTTGTGGCACATCTAAAAACTCAATCTCTGTGGTCTTTTTATCACCAAAATAATAAATATTACATTTATTAACAGAATAATTTCATAATTGGAAGTAGTGCATCAACATATTGTTCACAGAAATGTTGGACTAAGGTCTATCATTTTCCCCTCACAAGTTTTGGTAAACAGGTTTCTTCAGAACACATCTTTATTGTGATGACAGATTCAGCCAACTGCAGCCTGTGCTGTGCACAATGACAAAATGTTAAAACAATAAAATTACACTTTTTAGAAATAGTCCCAGAACAATGATCATAAAAAAGGGGGGTTGGGGTGGGAGTGGGGGTGGGGGGAGGGGGAGGAGGAGCAATGAAGAGGAATAAAGTGATTAACAACAAACTGAAAATGAGACAAGATGAAGAAATGATGTAATGAAATAGATTAGCATTTTCTGCTGATCAGTTTATTGAGCAATGTCGACAGTAAGGGGAAGGCAGCCCCATGTTGAATGTTTAGTTGGCGTCTATTGCAAAAAACAACCTACATCACCCAAAATGGTTATCACTACTTTTACAAGTATTCTGTAACAATGCCAAGTACACATCAACAACGAACTTGTTTGTGTATGATGAATGGCAAAAACAAGCATACATAACCACAACAGAACCTGCTGACACTTCAAGCCAAAGAAGAGTCACTACTCCTTCCCAATCCTCGCTGTCCTTGTTCTGCAAAGATTTCCTTGGTTTAAAATAAAAAGAAGAAGAAAAAAATATATATTTAACTCTAGCCCAGCTCAAAAGCTCTCTTTCCGAGACTGTAAGGCAATCACTGCAGCCCTGTTATGAAGTGTTTCAGTTCCTAAGCAACCACGAACAGGTCTTAACCTCAGCACTTACAGAGAACTGGAAATTCTTAACACAAGTGAAACCAACACAGAAACAAGTAAATTGAAGCTTGGAGAGACTACAGGAACGATTTAGATCTGTGGCAGCGGCAACCCCTCCATTAACAGCCTGGAAATCTTCAGGTGAGTTGAACACTTGAAAGATCAAGGGCTTTCAAGACATGCTTTGGCAGTTGAGCTTTCTCGGTTATGTGCAGTAAGGCAGGGGAAGGAACTCTAGCAGATGCATGGTGCAACGTAGCTCTTGACTACACATAGCAAAGACTGAAAAAGCTCAGATCTTCAACAATTCATGATGAAAGGCTTCCTATATCACATTCAAGCTTTTAACTCTTTTATAATGAGGAATTGCATTCCTCCCAAAATTGTAATCTGCTCCTGAATAGTAAAAGAAACTTTTCTAATAAACAATCCTGCTGCTTAAGGAAAATAACAATTTAATGGCATCTAGCAAGACCGCAACATGTGCACTCTTCAGCCAAACAATACGATGAGAAGAAACAGAAGAATGGGCATGTCACTGTCAAAGCACTGTCGAAAAAAGCACTCCTACAATATGCCCTGGAACTAAATATGAGAAGAAATATGCAAAAACAGCATGCAGTATAAAAAAATGAACGAAAGCTACACCCACTTCTGAACAGGCAGAAGTTGCCAACATTCCATTCAAGATGTAAAGCTACTGCCACCAGAGCGAAAGCTGTTAGAGTGGCTTTCTACATGCAGTCTTTGTGTTTCATCTGCCCAGGCCACTCCATAGCTTGTTTCTCACTCCAGCTGCACAATGACATCGTCCTCATTGACAGTGTCGCCTGTCTTGAAGGCCACTTTCTTCACCTGAAAACCAGGAAGAATGCATGATTGATACATGACTTGTCTTCATTGATTCTACTACAACAGCAAAAGCCTCAACGGAATATCATGTGGTGTATTTCCATCTCTGCCTTCAGATTATGATGTTCTTAGGGTTTATTTGTTTTCGTAACATGCCTAGTCCAATCTCTCCAATTACTCATCCACTTTTTTCCCACTCAGTTTTGCTTTAATTTTATCCAATGTCATAATTTGGAGGTTTTACCTAAATATTCTTGGAATGTGTTCTGTGTAAATGTAACACATCATAGTGTGTAAGATTTAAACCGCATCCTTTTTCCTAGTGTCTATGCACCAGTTGAAAAATAGATTTCTCCATTCAGAGAAAACTACAGACATGGTGATTTTATTTTCATGAGCTATGGATGACCTCAGCACATTTACAAATGTCTTGGTAGATGCTTTAAATGACACAGATAAGCTGCAAGTGTAAACATTAAACAAAGCTGCCTTTTTATGACAACTGACAAGCTTTGTGCCCAGTATTTGAATTTACAGGTACTTTTCAGTTCAGATCAGTTTTGGAAGACAGGCAATCTTTTTCAATGGCCAAAGAAACTTTTTGTCAATGTTAGTATCACTCAATTTCCTGAAAATAAGCATTTGTTGTCACTCAGATGCCATGAGTCAGGAAACAATATTACAAAGGCTACCAGTCAAAAGTTTAGGACTTTTGTTGCTTTAACTTTTCCCTCCAAATATCAATGTATCTCAATTTTACCCACTCATTTATTTGTAGGAACAGAGAATTTTCCAATTTGTCTCTGTTCATTTGGTTAACATGGTGGTTTTAGACATTTTAGTATGCCTTCCTCTCTCTCTCTCTCTCTCTCTCTCTCTCTCTCTCTCTCTCTCTCTCTCTCTCTCTCTCTCTGTCTCTGTCTCTCTCTGTCTCTCTCTGAAATACTGAAATGTTTCATTAATAAAACATTAAATATCACAGATGAGAAGATTTTCTTGTTTCTCTGAGATCTGTCAAAGACCTTAGACTTTATTGCATGATTCACCACATGCTCAATTAAAGACTTACCATCAGTCATTTTACACAAGCTACACATGGATGGATGGAGTTTAAAGGCCTATCAGCCTTGTAGGCTACAGAAGGCCACATTGTTGATAAAAACATCTGCTTTGCAACAGTGGATTCTAGTATGATTCATTTAGCAGTTACATTAAGCACACTCAGAACTATGAAATAGGTTTGAGTTCCACTGTCCATCAGCCTGCATGGGCCATGTAAAACCTCCAATCACAAGAAATTACAAGAGCTGTTAGAGCAAAATTGAAGTCTCTACCTCCCTAGTCACTCTTCTCCCAAGAAGTGCATAGATGGATGGATTGATGGAGCCCAAGGGCCCATCAGCTGCGTAGGCCATACAAGACCATAACATAATTCAACAAGATAAAAACTTTGAATTAAAAGATTACCTCAAAAGAAGTGAATGGAGAAATATAGAAATACAATAAATATATAGTATGACTAAAAGTCATGAATAGAACTGAGAATTCTATTACGAAATTATCACAGCAAAAAGATCATAAAAAATTTCTGATAGACTGTTTGACTCAAAGCTACACTTGTATAATGCCCTTTCATAAATAAAGCATAAAGACTCTGGAACTTCATAACTCTGTGGGTTGGGGGTAAGAATAGACCCACTTCATCTCCAGGGCTACATGATTAATAGGGCTACATGATTAATACAAGGTGAATAGCTAGGGAAATTGTGGCTTGCTTTCACTCTAACCATCTCTAGTTCTTGTTTGTGGTCAATGGCCTTACAGAGCCTACAAAGGCTGATAGACCGTAAAACTTCATCCATCCATCCATTTTGGTGCTTGATTGGGCCAACTGCTGTCTCCACCCATGGCGGAGAGGAAGGTGATGGCTCTCACTGCCTAGCCAGCTGAAGGAGGTGGCTCTACCAACTCACCTTGCCGGTCTTGGCAGCCACCAGGCTGTTCTGCATCTTCATGGCCTCCAGCACACACACCTCTTGTCCCTCCGCCACCTGCATCATGGCAATAAGCATCTTTACCATGGCAACAGGGGTCACTACTATGGCAACATCAACATGAGTCTATTCCCATGGCAACAGCAACATTCCTTGTCTTAGTGACAGAGATCATGCATGTGTTAGAAGAGATGAGACCATTGGTATGGGTGAATAATAAGTTAAAATCTGTGATCAACAATCACACAAGTGGCATTTTATCTTTTCTGGAATCAGTCTAATACAACTAAGTTTTCAAAGAAAACAGTATAAAAAAAGTAATGTTGAACACATGTACATACACATCACACACACACACATTCACACACACACACACACACATATGCATGCATGCACACACACTCACATGCACACCTCTTTGCTGCTTCTCTGTGTTTCAAAAGAATTCCATAATCTTATCATACACACTGCAACTCTCACACAGACACATCTTCTAATTCTTTTGCGAAAGATTCCACAAGTCCTCATTATGCCACCATAACTTCTGCATCAGGACAACAGCATCTTCCTTGGGAAGCTGCCACAATTCTTACATGTAACATCAAGATCTCTCACACAGCCACAGCAGCCTGGAGACAAACCTGGTCTCCCTCCTTGACAGAGACGGACTTGAGGACTCCTGGCATGGGGGCCAGCACCATGGTGGAGATGTCCGCCTTCTTCTTCTCTGGCATCAGGGCAGACAGCTGCATGGCCAAGTCGTCCATGATGCGAACGTCGTACTGCAAGAATACACTTCTTTTAGGGTGAGGTCCCACTAACACATGATGCGATTGTTGCACTGCAAGAATACACCCCTGTTCGGGTGAAGTCCCACTAACACATGATGCGATTGTTGTACTGCAAGAATACACTTCTGTTCGGGTGAGGTCCCACTAACACAAGATGCGATTGTTGTACTGCAAGAATACACTCCTGTTCAGGTGAGGTCCCACTAACACATGATGCGATTGTCGTACTGCAAGAATACACACTCCTGTTCGGGTGAGGTCCCACTAACACATGATGCGATTGTTGTATGTACTCCAAGGATACACAGTACATTTAAATAAAAAGGTAAAGGTGTGGTTTTTTATAGCGACTTACACCCTTTGTCTGGGTCTCAAACCGCTTACACTTTACCCCCTGATCACTGGGCATCTTGATCAATCCTCACTGGTACCTCACAACAAACATAGTGACAGACATTTAAGACGCACACAGTCAGGTACCAGCACCAACTCCGCTCCCTGGGGAGTATTCCAACCCGATGCTGGCGCTTGGCCGCATACAAGGGTTAATCGCACAACATGCAAGCACAATTTATTGTGATGGAACAAATATAGTAGCAACTGCCTCAAAGAGCACATTCTGGAAAATGTTACATTTATATTCATTATTCTATTAATCAAATCTATAAGATGCACATTATTTCACATTTTGGGAAATGCTGCTTACGCATTATGCATCACAGATTTGGCATGCCCCATAATCTAAGGGAAGTAACTCTGTCAAGACTTTGGCTAGTATGGTGGAGCAAGATGTGTTGAGGTGTGCATAAAGATGCTAGCATTAAAATTGCAACTTTTCATTCAGTGAAGGGTGCTCAAACCGAACACATTCAGCCCCTGGTCAACAGCCTACTCTCATCATCACTCCAACACCTCAGCAACTCACTGAGTTGCTGAGGTGTTGGAGTGATGATGAGAGTAGGCTGTTGACCAGGGGCTGAATGTGTTCGGTTTGAGCACCCTTCACTGAATGAAAAGTTGCAATTTTAATGCTAGCATCTTTATGCACACCTCAACACATCTTGCTCCACCATACTAGCCAAAGTCTTGACAGAGTTACTTCCCTTAGATTATGGGGCATGCCAAATCTGTGATGCATAATGCGTAAGCAGCATTTCCCAAAATGTGAAATAATGTGCATCTTATAGATTTGATTAATAGAATAATGAATATAAATGTAACATTTTCCAGAATGTGCTCTTTGAGGCAGTTGCTACTATATTTGTTCCATCACAATAAATTGTGCTTGCATGTTGTGCGATTAACCCTTGTATGCGGCCAAGCGCCAGCATCGGGTTGGAATACTCCCCAGGGAGCGGAGTTGGTGCTGGTACCTGACTGTGTGCGTCTTAAATGTCTGTCACTATGTTTGTTGTGAGGTACCAGTGAGGATTGATCAAGATGCCCAGTGATCAGGGGGTAAAGTGTAAGCGGTTTGAGACCCAGACAAAGGGTGTAAGTCGCTATAAAAAACCACACCTTTACCTTTTTATTTAAATGTACTGTGTATCCTTGGAGTACATACAACAATCGCATCATGTGTTAGTGGGACCTCACCCGAACAGGAGTGTGTATTCTTGCAGTACGACAATCGCATCATGTGTTAGTGGGACCTCACCTGAACAGGAGTGTATTCTTGCAGTACAACAATCGCATCTTGTGTTAGTGGGACCTCACCCGAACAGAAGTGTATTCTTGCAGTACAACAATCGCATCATGTGTTAGTGGGACTTCACCCGAACAGGGGTGTATTCTTGCAGTGCAACAATCGCATCATGTGTTAGTGGGACCTCACCCTAAAAGAAGTGTATTCTTGCAGTACGACGTTCGCATCATGGACGACTTGGCCATGCAGCTGTCTGCCCTGATGCCAGAGAAGAAGAAGGCGGACATCTCCACCATGGTGCTGGCCCCCATGCCAGGAGTCCTCAAGTCCGTCTCTGTCAAGGAGGGAGACCAGGTTTGTCTCCAGGCTGCTGTGGCTGTGTGAGAGATCTTGATGTTACATGTAAGAATTGTGGCAGCTTCCCAAGGAAGATGCTGTTGTCCTGATGCAGAAGTTATGGTGGCATAATGAGGACTTGTGGAATCTTTCGCAAAAGAATTAGAAGATGTGTCTGTGTGAGAGTTGCAGTGTGTATGATAAGATTATGGAATTCTTTTGAAACACAGAGAAGCAGCAAAGAGGTGTGCATGTGAGTGTGTGTGCATGCATGCATATGTGTGTGTGTGTGTGTGTGAATGTGTGTGTGTGTGATGTGTATGTACATGTGTTCAACATTACTTTTTTTATACTGTTTTCTTTGAAAACTTAGTTGTATTAGACTGATTCCAGAAAAGATAAAATGCCACTTGTGTGATTGTTGATCACAGATTTTAACTTATTATTCACCCATACCAATGGTCTCATCTCTTCTAACACATGCATGATCTCTGTCACTAAGACAAGGAATGTTGCTGTTGCCATGGGAATAGACTCATGTTGATGTTGCCATAGTAGTGACCCCTGTTGCCATGGTAAAGATGCTTATTGCCATGATGCAGGTGGCGGAGGGACAAGAGGTGTGTGTGCTGGAGGCCATGAAGATGCAGAACAGCCTGGTGGCTGCCAAGACCGGCAAGGTGAGTTGGTAGAGCCACCTCCTTCAGCTGGCTAGGCAGTGAGAGCCATCACCTTCCTCTCCGCCATGGGTGGAGACAGCAGTTGGCCCAATCAAGCACCAAAATGGATGGATGGATGAAGTTTTACGGTCTATCAGCCTTTGTAGGCTCTGTAAGGCCATTGACCACAAACAAGAACTAGAGATGGTTAGAGTGAAAGCAAGCCACAATTTCCCTAGCTATTCACCTTGTATTAATCATGTAGCCCTATTAATCATGTAGCCCTGGAGATGAAGTGGGTCTATTCTTACCCCCAACCCACAGAGTTATGAAGTTCCAGAGTCTTTATGCTTTATTTATGAAAGGGCATTATACAAGTGTAGCTTTGAGTCAAACAGTCTATCAGAAATTTTTTATGATCTTTTTGCTGTGATAATTTCGTAATAGAAATTCTCAGTTCTATTCATGACTTTTAGTCATACTATATATTTATTGTATTTCTATATTTCTCCATTCACTTCTTTTGAGGTAATCTTTTAATTCAAAGTTTTTATCTTGTTGAATTATGTTATGGTCTTGTATGGCCTACGCAGCTGATGGGCCCTTGGGCTCCATCAATCCATCCATCTATGCACTTCTTGGGAGAAGAGTGACTAGGGAGGTAGAGACTTCAATTTTGCTCTAACAGCTCTTGTAATTTCTTGTGATTGGAGGTTTTACATGGCCCATGCAGGCTGATGGACAGTGGAACTCAAACCTATTTCATAGTTCTGAGTGTGCTTAATGTAACTGCTAAATGAATCATACTAGAATCCACTGTTGCAAAGCAGATGTTTTTATCAACAATGTGGCCTTCTGTAGCCTACAAGGCTGATAGGCCTTTAAACTCCATCCATCCATGTGTAGCTTGTGTAAAATGACTGATGGTAAGTCTTTAATTGAGCATGTGGTGAATCATGCAATAAAGTCTAAGGTCTTTGACAGATCTCAGAGAAACAAGAAAATCTTCTCATCTGTGATATTTAATGTTTTATTAATGAAACATTTCAGTATTTCAGAGAGAGACAGAGAGAGACAGAGACAGAGAGAGAGAGAGAGAGAGAGAGAGAGAGAGAGAGAGAGAGAGAGAGAGAGAGAGAGAGAGGAAGGCATACTAAAATGTCTAAAACCACCGTGTTAACCAAATGAACAGAGACAAATTGGAAAATTCTCTGTTCCTACAAATAAATGAGTGGGTAAAATTGAGATACATTGATATTTGGAGGGAAAAGTTAAAGCAACAAAAGTCCTAAACTTTTGACTGGTAGCCTTTGTAATATTGTTTCCTGACTCATGGCATCTGAGTGACAACAAATGCTTATTTTCAGGAAATTGAGTGATACTAACATTGACAAAAAGTTTCTTTGGCCATTGAAAAAGATTGCCTGTCTTCCAAAACTGATCTGAACTGAAAAGTACCTGTAAATTCAAATACTGGGCACAAAGCTTGTCAGTTGTCATAAAAAGGCAGCTTTGTTTAATGTTTACACTTGCAGCTTATCTGTGTCATTTAAAGCATCTACCAAGACATTTGTAAATGTGCTGAGGTCATCCATAGCTCATGAAAATAAAATCACCATGTCTGTAGTTTTCTCTGAATGGAGAAATCTATTTTTCAACTGGTGCATAGACACTAGGAAAAAGGATGCGGTTTAAATCTTACACACTATGATGTGTTACATTTACACAGAACACATTCCAAGAATATTTAGGTAAAACCTCCAAATTATGACATTGGATAAAATTAAAGCAAAACTGAGTGGGAAAAAAGTGGATGAGTAATTGGAGAGATTGGACTAGGCATGTTACGAAAACAAATAAACCCTAAGAACATCATAATCTGAAGGCAGAGATGGAAATACACCACATGATATTCCGTTGAGGCTTTTGCTGTTGTAGTAGAATCAATGAAGACAAGTCATGTATCAATCATGCATTCTTCCTGGTTTTCAGGTGAAGAAAGTGGCCTTCAAGACAGGCGACACTGTCAATGAGGACGATGTCATTGTGCAGCTGGAGTGAGAAACAAGCTATGGAGTGGCCTGGGCAGATGAAACACAAAGACTGCATGTAGAAAGCCACTCTAACAGCTTTCGCTCTGGTGGCAGTAGCTTTACATCTTGAATGGAATGTTGGCAACTTCTGCCTGTTCAGAAGTGGGTGTAGCTTTCGTTCATTTTTTTATACTGCATGCTGTTTTTGCATATTTCTTCTCATATTTAGTTCCAGGGCATATTGTAGGAGTGCTTTTTTCGACAGTGCTTTGACAGTGACATGCCCATTCTTCTGTTTCTTCTCATCGTATTGTTTGGCTGAAGAGTGCACATGTTGCGGTCTTGCTAGATGCCATTAAATTGTTATTTTCCTTAAGCAGCAGGATTGTTTATTAGAAAAGTTTCTTTTACTATTCAGGAGCAGATTACAATTTTGGGAGGAATGCAATTCCTCATTATAAAAGAGTTAAAAGCTTGAATGTGATATAGGAAGCCTTTCATCATGAATTGTTGAAGATCTGAGCTTTTTCAGTCTTTGCTATGTGTAGTCAAGAGCTACGTTGCACCATGCATCTGCTAGAGTTCCTTCCCCTGCCTTACTGCACATAACCGAGAAAGCTCAACTGCCAAAGCATGTCTTGAAAGCCCTTGATCTTTCAAGTGTTCAACTCACCTGAAGATTTCCAGGCTGTTAATGGAGGGGTTGCCGCTGCCACAGATCTAAATCGTTCCTGTAGTCTCTCCAAGCTTCAATTTACTTGTTTCTGTGTTGGTTTCACTTGTGTTAAGAATTTCCAGTTCTCTGTAAGTGCTGAGGTTAAGACCTGTTCGTGGTTGCTTAGGAACTGAAACACTTCATAACAGGGCTGCAGTGATTGCCTTACAGTCTCGGAAAGAGAGCTTTTGAGCTGGGCTAGAGTTAAATATATATTTTTTTCTTCTTCTTTTTATTTTAAACCAAGGAAATCTTTGCAGAACAAGGACAGCGAGGATTGGGAAGGAGTAGTGACTCTTCTTTGGCTTGAAGTGTCAGCAGGTTCTGTTGTGGTTATGTATGCTTGTTTTTGCCATTCATCATACACAAACAAGTTCGTTGTTGATGTGTACTTGGCATTGTTACAGAATACTTGTAAAAGTAGTGATAACCATTTTGGGTGATGTAGGTTGTTTTTTGCAATAGACGCCAACTAAACATTCAACATGGGGCTGCCTTCCCCTTACTGTCGACATTGCTCAATAAACTGATCAGCAGAAAATGCTAATCTATTTCATTACATCATTTCTTCATCTTGTCTCATTTTCAGTTTGTTGTTAATCACTTTATTCCTCTTCATTGCTCCTCCTCCCCCTCCCCCCACCCCCACTCCCACCCCAACCCCCCTTTTTTATGATCATTGTTCTGGGACTATTTCTAAAAAGTGTAATTTTATTGTTTTAACATTTTGTCATTGTGCACAGCACAGGCTGCAGTTGGCTGAATCTGTCATCACAATAAAGATGTGTTCTGAAGAAACCTGTTTACCAAAACTTGTGAGGGGAAAATGATAGACCTTAGTCCAACATTTCTGTGAACAATATGTTGATGCACTACTTCCAATTATGAAATTATTCTGTTAATAAATGTAATATTTATTATTTTGGTGATAAAAAGACCACAGAGATTGAGTTTTTAGATGTGCCACAAGTTCGAGTTTGCATATGTTCTTGTAAGTGAGGAGAAGATAGACTTTTTTCATGTTTTGTCATTTAGATGTATGGATGTATGTATTATAATGTGATACAAGAAGAGTAACAATGTGTGTGCATTTAGAGCTGATGCACTAACAAATTGTTCATGGTGTGCTTAAGGTAGAGTGAACTTTGCTGTCTGGGTGTGCCATATTCTTTTGTTTCAGACTATTCCCATGATGTACTTTTATGTGGATGGCTATCATGAAATACAATGACAGTTAACTAGGCTTGAACCAAATTTGTGTATCACCTGAAATAATTCTCAGCTGCTGTTCCTTAGAACTACTGGAATTGTGTAGATACAATGATGATGAGAATCTGTCGTCTTCAAGGAAGACAGAACCATGGGAATGTTACGAGGCGTCAGTAAGCTGCAGCTGCAACTTACACACGCTGGTATGCAGTATTACCACTGGCAGCTGTGAAGTCCACATGGTTGTGTGTGCTTTGAGATTGAAGGGCTGTGTTGTGTTGCATCTATTGGTACTGATACTGCAGCAATGTCTAATCCACACATCTCGTGAATATATTGATAGTGTGGCGTTAACCACATACTTTTATTGAGCCTGATCAGAATGATGTTTTTCAGTGTCTCTTCTGTCTCTTGGGAGTATTTGAATGTTCGTTTTCTTCAAGTTTGCCCCTTTCTATGTTCATCTGGTAGTGTGCTTGTTGTTTATTCTGACTGCTCTCGATTATTGTTGATAAGTACCTCTGTTTTGGCCATCTTGCCATCCCCATAAGAAGGAGGTAAGCTTCTCGCTATGATAGGACTGTATTGCAGCATAATCATACACCGATACAGTGCTTCCATCTAACCATCTGAGCTAGTAAGACCGTGCTTTTATGATACAAATAAAGTGCATCTTGGGGATCAATGTGTTTGTTGCATTTCCTGACCCAGTAAAAGTGTGTGAGTGCAGCATGAGAGAGAGAGAGACATCCATGTAGGATGCGTTTAGCTGTGAGTTTCCAGCAAAAGTTGCCTAGCACTCATCAAGCAACTTGACTGAAACTGTTTGCCATAGACGTTGTGCAGTACAGCTAGTATTACCGCACCCTGAAGCATACTGTGACCCACGATTTCTCGCGCCATGCAAAAAGGCTTTGAATAAGCTCCACGTGGCTCACGCGTGTCGCTGCTTTAGAGCATTGAACTGAAGTAATGGAATGAACGGCTTTGATCATAGTCATTCGTCCTGTGAAGCTAAGTAATAGTAACAAAAGTGACTCATAACAGATTCCACCACTGGCGACAGTTTCCGCTTTTGGGGATTAAGTAGATAGGCCTATTTCCCACCACAAAAGAATGGGAAAAAAAGGTTATTAATGCGAAGACATTAATCACGCAAATGGACGAAAACAATCATTTTGGTTTCGCGAACATTCCTTAGGTCTACATTAAGTTAAAGACTTATTTTTGTCATATTCCGTGTTCGGTGCATCTTAAAGGACAAACGTAAGTGATCTTCCTTTGTAGGATCACCCTGTGGGTTCGGAGTAAGAATTGACCCACCGCGTCTCTCTACGCGATTCGTAAGAGGCGAATAACTAGGGACACCGTGACTTGATTTGCGTTTACTCTAAACTTTTTTAGTGATTTTCGTGCTTAATGGCCTTATATAGCCTACAAGGCTGATATGCCGTAAAACTCCATCCATCCATCCACCCATCCATCCTTCCTTTGTAGGAGACCATTGAATGCGCACGAGGAATAACTAACTGCATTCGTGCTTGTTTCTTTGCCGTACCGGGTAGGCCTACTTGAAAATTGGATTAAAGCGTACGGCAGACAATTCTGATTGCTTTGGAATGCTGCAGCGAAGAAGAACAATCTGAACAGTTCGTAACTAATAAAGACTATTAGTGTTTGAAAACAATGGTGCGGGGGAACGTAATCATACTCAGGAGATGAAATGAAAACCGACAACGCAAACGCGTTCAGTGAACTAAGTAAAAATAGGAACAACGATGACGACGATAGCAGAAGAAACAAGAGAGCCGGTGGTGTCTTTATGCTGCAGCAGCATCAACAATGGCTGTTGCAACAAATCTGCCCAGGTACAAAAGTTGGGAAGATATTTTCGTGCAGAAGAAGCAATACAGGTGAATGACTTGCTAACTTGAGAAAGTGACGTGCAGAACAGAAAGAAGCAGAGGAAACATAGAAGTGAAAGAAAGCAAGGGATATCTGTAAGTATCCTATCTCCTGTGTTGTAGGACAAACCACCAAAATCATCAAACCGCTACCACTTCAAGCAGACAAACTGTTTCCACGGAGCCCATGAAAGCTGAGACAGAACGACAGTGTCTCTCTGGAGTTGTTCAAACATGGAAAACCTTGACACGGCTACCTGACATCATCACTTGGACTTTCAAATGTTTCATGCATATTCAATAGTTAAAACAGTAGAGTCGAGGTGTTTAGCCACCTTGTTCTTCGAAGAGATTATTGCAATGGCAAGGTACTCACACGTATTTAGACAGAATCTGTCGGGAAAACGTGTTGTGGGCGCCTCTGGACAGCACGGCAGGTAAGCACATTGAAAAATGTTATTTCACGCAGGTAAGCGGAGTCAGCGTTCACTTCAAAGAAACTACGGAGGCTGCGGAAATGATGGCGCTAGGAGTCGTTTGAAGTAGGCAAATACATAGCCTACCTGTGAGATAACTGCTAATTAACAATACCAGACAATCACCACGGTTGTGTTACATGGCGGACGTCTTGTAAGATTGCAATGCCTTATAAATGATATCGGCTTCCTTTTTTGTTGCCATTTGTGTTGAACTTGAAGGTGTAAGAGAAACCAGCTGTGGAAATTACGGGTCGCAGCATGCTTATATAGGAAGGAGGACTTGTGTTCATAACAAAGCTTAGGCAGCCACCTTCTTCATCGAAGAGTTTATTGCAATGGAACTTTATGTCAAGTTACTCATGCGTGTTTAGACAGTAGGTCTATGCATACACTTACACATACATGTACGCGGGTGGCCACAACGCTAATGCGCGCATACAACAGCGGGACAAGTAACTGAGATTATTTTCTCAAATGCTTGAAACAAAGGCGTAGAGCTTGTTTCCAGCAAGAAGGACATGAAAATTTGAGCGACAGTGATCGTTTCTTGACCAATAGATCCTTCAAAAAGTTAATGGATGCAGAGCAATATATAGGCCTAAATGAGCTGGGGAAAAAAAGATTCATTCAAATGATTTCGGCTGGGTATAACTATAAATGAGCTGAAGGTGAGCAGTTAGTATGGATTGCAAGGGACAGACGTACTGATTGTCCATTTTGTACTAATAGCGTTGAGAACGAAAAACACTTTTTGTTTGATTGCCTGATGTATGTTGATTATTAGGCAGAAGTATCTGATTCCATATAATTTACAATCGGCTAAATATAGGAGCATTGGTTCTCTTCTTGACGACAGGAGCGTAGAAAGGACACGAAATGTTACTATGTAGATATTCATTATGCCCTAAGGAGGAGAAATGAGAATATTAATATATTAATTAATGTTAATATTAATATATGATCTAGTCGATTACAATATTATTAATACGAACCCATCAATATGACTCCAAGACTGTACACTTGTGACGGGCCGATGTTGATCGAGATCAGCTCTCGCGAATTTGGGGTGACTTGCAGCTCTCGCCCAAATTCATCAGTGTGCTCATGGCCTTGTACTCAAATGTCAGATCGTGTGTTAGGTGGAACAACTCCATAACGGACTTCTTTAGATGAC
>JAWQFJ010008370.1:20000-25000 GCA_034096865.1 Theodoxus fluviatilis | reverse complement strand
TTTTTGGCGGGAAGTGTGTCTTGTTTCCGGGGCTGGCTGAATTACAGGAGTGCAAAAAGAGAGGACAATACAAGTCAAAGAGCAGCCTGTTTAATAATCGAAGCATAACTAGGCTCGAATCTCCAAGTCTGCACAGTGATAACTTCAACTGCCATCCTCATGTCGACTGGAGGCACCCACGAACACAAGAAGATTATGACCTTATGTCCATGCTTAGTATTGGGGTGGGGGGTAGGCGTGGGGGTGGAGGGGTGGGGTTGCGTAGAAGTGTTCCCTTTGTCTGCCATTAGGAGGCATGTCCTACTGGTCATCACAGAACTTGATCAGCAATCGCCAGCTGAGTCAGTTGCCTCGCCATGTGACTAGGACCTGCAGGGAAGTTCTGTGGGCGATGAACAGGTCAGTCCTCCTTGCAAATAACTGAACCAGGAAACATGGCGAAAGCCGCCAAAAGCCCCAGGAGTATAATTTTTTTAACCATTAGGCGAGAAGCATGTGAGCATACGTATTCCTTCAGGACAGAAAACATGCGCCATGGGGGTTTAAAATTATAACGAAAGAGGCGACCCGAACTTTCGATCTCTTGTGTTAAATGGCGTTCCGTTTACTTTCAGTCACAAGATTTCGTCCCCAAGACGACCAATGCCAGGGGAGACAAGGAAATCGGGGATCATCAAGGAGAAAAATAAAAAAGCACAAATAATGAGGAAGAGGGAACAAGTAGAGGAGCAGAATTGTGTAATGTAAGGCCGTGGGTTAAATATGCGTCGCGCCGTGTGGTTGTGAGTTGGGTGTGTTGTGGGGTTGTGGTGGTGTTTGGTGGAAGAGAGAGAGAGAGAAGCGAGAAGCGAGAGAGAGAGAGAGAAGAGAGAGAGAAACGTAGAAGACGAAACGAAGAGTGAAAGTAGAAGAGAGGAGAGAACCCAACCAAATAGACCACGACAAGAAACAGGACAGACAGAACAAAAGAAAGGCAGGCAGAGGAAAGACAAATGAGAGAAGAACAAAGAGAGAGCGAGAGGACGAGAGAGCGAGAGCATGGTGGGCAGACGAGAGAGAGAGAGAGAGAGAGAGAGAGAAGAGCAAGAGAGCAGAAGAGAGAGAGGAGAGAGAGGAAGAGAGTGAGAGCGAGAGAAAGAGAGAGAGGAGAGAGAGGAAGAGAGAGAGAAAAGAAGAGAAAGAGCAGAGAGAGAGACAAAGATAATTCACGGCGCGCACACAAACACACACACACACACTAACATATGCATGCACGCACGCGCAGGCACACACACACACACACACACACACACACACACACACACACACACACACACGCACGCACGCACGCACTGACAAAAACGCAGTGGTAGGTATGCTGGATGGATGTTTTTTACGGTCTATCAGCCTTTAAGTTTAAAAGCTGTGTAAGCCAAGAAAATCTCTGGAACAGTGTAGAGTAAGCGCAAATCAAATCACGGTGTCCCTATTTATTCGCCTTCTTCGCATCGCGCAGGGAGACGCTGTGGGCCTATTCTTACTTCCCCGACCCACAGGGGGTTGGTAGACAGGCAGCAAACAGGTGCAGATGAGCAGACACTACACCAACAAGACTTAGATCGACACGATGCTAGCTACTGGCGTGCCAGACGCAGACACGACGAGGACACACATAGGGGGGCAATGCTGTGCGCGTGCTGTGGCGCAAGCCGGTGTTACCTGCACAGCTGCAGAAAAATAACAACTTTACGTTAATTTCTGCAAGTCTTTTTTTCCCTCGAAAATATTGGTCTAAATGTTTCTATGAAATGAGACTTCATGCACAAATTCTACGATACAGGTTTATATTGCAATTTAATTTTATTTCACAATGTTAACAAGCACTCCCCACAGAGTCTTTATCATGGTTAGACTTCACAATAGTTTGATCTTTTCATTCAGAGTTTACCGTATGTAGGGCTCACTTATTTTGAAAATCGATGTATAGAAAATGAAGAGACGAAAAAATGGCTGCCGATTGCCGAGTGTGCCCTCAATGAGCTTGGCAACATATTGCAATTTCCCCCCCGGTGTGGAGATGACGCTTCCTGTGTATATGGCGCCACATTACGGGAATACAGCTGTAGCCATGAGTAGGGCCTACTTCAGTCCCGAGGGGAAAGGGCGTGAGCTGCTGGATGGTTCCTATCATGGCCACAACATCCCATGCCTGATGAACCTCCTAGTTACCTCCCTTGTCATCAGCCCTGCGGTGTGAACTACTAAGAGTTCACTATTAGCCCTTTTGATAACGCTGACAGGTTTGTCAGGAAGGGTTTGTGTGTGTGCGTGTGTGTGTGTGTGTGTGTGTGTGTGTGTGTGTGTGTGTGTGTGAGTGAGTGCGTGTGTGTATGTGTGTGTGTGTGCGTACACGCATGTGTGTGCGCGCGCACGCGCGCGTGTGCGTGTTTCTGCGTGCGTGTGTGCGTGAGTGCGTGCGTGTGTGTCTATGTGTGCATGTATGCAATCTCATCTGTGTATTCGAGGATTCGTGTGTGGTGAGCAGAATGTTTGAGCTAACGTGCTTGCATCTGTAAGCATAATTATAAAGCAATATGTTTTATTGGTTTATATCCTTCCTCCTGCCATTTTGTGACCTTTGACCAATTTGCTATCTGCCTTCTTCCCTTCTTCCGTCAGTCCGTCTGTTTGACTCGGTCTCCAAGCCAGTCAGTTTGTCAACAGGCTTTCCCGTCTTTTTGCTCTCTCTCTCTCTCTCTCTCTCTCTCTCTCTGTCTGTCTCTCTGTCTCTCTCTGTCTCTGTCTCTCTCTCTCTCTCTCTCTCTCTCTCTCTCTCTCTCTCTCTCTCTGCCAGCTTGCATGCTTGCCTCCCTGCCTTTGAGTGTGTGTATGTAAGTGTGTTTGTGTAAGTGTGTGTGCATGCGGGCGTGCGCGCGCGAGCGTATGTGTGCTCGTTTCTTTGCCTGCCTGTCTGCCTCCCTCTCCGTCCGCCGTTCTGTCTCTCTGTCCCTCTGTCAGTCCGTCGGTCCGTCCGTCCGTCCGTCCGTCTGTCTGTATGTCTGTTGGTCGGTCGGTCAGCCGGTCGGTTAATTTGACGTTCGAAGGGTCGGTCGGTGGGTCGGTCAGTTAGTTGCCTGGCCTGTCTGTGTTTGTGTCCGCACCGTGCATGTGGATGCTGTAACTCAATGCAGCAGCTGCATTGGGTCAAAGTTCAAGTGTCTACGAAATGGAACATCAACAGGAAGCGAGGGGGTGCTACCCCGAGGAGCTGACAGACGCACAGTGTGTGTCCATGCTGAATCAACAGGAAGTGACGAAAAGTTACTTCCGTACCCACGTCCCAGGGACTTAGAGTCGCTGTGCATTGTGGGTAATGATATGTGCTATTAATACAACGTCAATCAAGGGGTCTTATGTAAACAACGGTCCGATTGGAAGAAGAGACGGACACATCCCATCACGTAAATATTAGCGGCGCTACATAAAAAGTCCAACCGTGCTGCAGACAAACCCAGTGTCTGGATAAAGGCTGCATAGTCACTAAGTCTCATACCTGTAGATACGATAGAGCAGACGGTGCTACACTTAGCATATTTCGCTGTATATAATATTTTCACATTGAATGCATTTTATATTTTTACTTTTCATTAATTATATATCTCGCCAATACTTTTATACGAACATAAACCACTTTTCAAATACTTTTTCTCCCTTATGACTGCGATGCAAAAAACCAAATCTCTCTTAAGAACGCCAACACCACTTCTCTTTATTCTTCCACTTTCAGCGATTTAAATACGTAAGCGCTTTGGGTGTTTTTTTGTTGTAAATGAAGAGTTTGATCCCACCTGTCCCATAGGTCTGATTCCACTGCCCGTGGTAGGTACATACTGTTTTCTTGAAATAATTTTGGGAAAGGGTATTCATATGTGGTTTTTAAATCCTTGTCATTTTTGCAACTTCAGACCTTTTTTCGAATGCACAGTCACAAAAACAGAACACAACTAACTCACGTTTGTCTAGTGCAGACCAGGCCTGTGCAAATGCTCAACACGGAAAAATCCGCAATACACAGTGAAACCTGTCATCTCGATATGCAGAAAGTTTTACCTGTGATCGCCCAGGTATTCACCGGCATGAGGATGTCGGCAGTAAGGTGCCATGGTTCAGCCTTGTCTAAACTGCTATCTTCCAATTGCGTGGTTGAATCTTCATCTGTGTCCTTTTCAAAACGAAGCGAAGATTTTTCCGTTCTGTGCATTTCTTCACAGAGTAGATAAACACGGTGTACTATCACTCAGAAAGGGGTCTGCACTCAGGCACACAAGAAGTAAAGACATAAACGCACGGACAGCAGAAAAGTGATCAGTTGTCAGGAACAATAGTCCAGGGACCGTTGACTTACAAGGATATGGATCAAGACGTCCTTTTTCACGAGAATGGTGACGCCATCGCTACCGAGGAGAGGTGTAGGAACCAAGCAAAGATGAATGGCAGTAACAGACAGAAAAACACATCGAGTATTTTCAGTGCCATGATATGTCTTTTGCCTCCTCCTCCTCCTCCTCCTCCTGCTCCTCCTCCTGCTCCTGCTCCTCCTCCTCCTCCTCCTCCTCCTGCTCCTCCTCCTCCTCCTGCTCCTCCTCCTCCTCCTGCTCCTGCTCCTCCTCCTCCTCCTCCTCCTCCTCCTCCTCCTCCTCCTCCTCCTCTTCCTCCTCCTTTGCTTGTCCGAAAGAGGAAAATGGTCCAGACAGTGAGCTTCATTGGTTTTGGCGGTTCTGCTACAATGTTTCATATTGACATATATTTTCCAAAACTCTCCCTGTCCAGAAGTACAGCATCAGAGAAAGAAGTGCAGTGGAGAAAATAAATATAATTCTGCATGCAGAACGAATAAATGAATGAAGTTCCACAGCCTTGGGCCTTTGCAAGCTACGTAACTGACTAGAAATGGCTAGCGTTAGAGCAAGTCATCACGATTACTCTGGCTGCTCGCTTTTCAAATCGCGTGGGAAGACGTG
>JAWQFJ010008370.1:2500-15000 GCA_034096865.1 Theodoxus fluviatilis | reverse complement strand
GGATGGACAGTCACATATGATATTCCTACAACTCCCCTTTTTTGAGTGGAATGAAGTATTTAATAATTTGGTTTAATTACTGAATGAATTTACTCATGATCAAGTTATGAGAACATGGGACTATGTCAATTAGAGTTCTTTAGCACAGTTCTTGGCAATTTGATCATAAATGAGCCGATGAAATGGAATTAAGGATAAGGGGAAGTCATGTTGAGATATTAAGCTTTATACGAGGAATCACTGGCATGCGTGGATGGAAATCTACACTGATGTGCTAACAAGTAAAGTCTCTCAGGTTTCTTTACGAGTCTGCCTGATCTGGTGTGCAGCTGGTCAGGGTTGCCTGGGTTCCTCGCTGGTGTGGGACAGGTTGTAGGTGCTTGACTGGTTGCTGCTGGGGCTTGTTCCAGAGCTGGCTGGTGGCGGATGGAGGGACCTGTAGTGTCAGGTGTCCTGGTAGGGATGGTGACTAGATGGGATCTGTTCCTTCGGATGGTACCCTGTTCAGTCCTGACAACGAATGATCGTGGGTTGTGGTGTTTTGCCACGACTTTTCCCTGTTTGTTCATGTCTTTGATGTAGACACTATCCCCTATACTGAGAGGTGGTGCTTCTCTGGCTGCATGACGTTTGTTGAAGTTTCTGCGTTGGTTTTCCTTGATGGTAGCTTCTCTCTCTCGGAGCATGGTATGGTCTGGAATTTTGGGCAGCAGGGTTGATGGAAGGGTAGGCAGCTTAGTTTGAAGTTTTCTACCCATGAGCAGCTCACTTGGGGAGAGTCCATTCTGTAGTGGCGTTGCTCTGTATAGAAGAAGAGCAATGTGGGGGTCAGTGGATTTCTTCAGCAGGTTCTTCACTGTCTGGACCGTTCTCTCAGCCTCTCCGTTGCTTTGGGGGTCTGGGAAAGCTCGTGGTGTGGGTAAAGCCAAACTCAGTCACAAAGTTTCGGAACTCGGTGCTGGCAAATTGAGGTCCGTTGCCTGTGACAAGTGTGTCTGGGATGCCATGGACTGCGAAGATGCTCTTCACTTGGGCAATGAGGTGGGAACTTGTAAACCTTTTAAGGCGACGGAGCTCAACCCATCGGGAGTAATAATCCACAGCGAGGAGGAACGTTTTCCCATTGAAGTCGAAGAGATCCATTCCGATTCTTGACCAGGGACGTTCAGGGAAGGATGAAGGAAGCAGAACTTCTTCTTCTAAACAAAGGTACTCACTCGTTCTTCGTTAAGTGAATGCCTGAGACCAGACCCGAGTGCGTAGGCTTCGAATCGCTGGCGCATTTTGTCCAATTCTCAGGATTTCCGTCAAACTCTTTGGGCGTTTGCAGGCTTCTAGAGCGAGGAACAGCAGCTTCCCCTGCCCGATGTTCACTTGCCTGTTGTGCCATGACGTTTTGTGGTTCGAGTAGACCACTGCCACCATGTGATATTCGGTAAGAGTGAAGTTTGACGGGTTTGAAGTCACGAGCGAAGTCGGAGAGTCCTTTGTCTGCGAGTCCCAGTTTATTGTTGCCTCGTTCTGGATACAATGCAGGAGGGGTTGATTCCCTTGAGTCGTCTGCTTGATGTGCTAGGATGGACAGTCACATATGATATTCCTACAGAAGAGAGGCCGAAGAGGGTAAGAAGAGGGAAAGAAGAGGGTTGGGAGGGGGGGTGCAGATAGTCGAAGGAGTTACACTTTGCACTTGGGTGTAGATAGGTAAAGGATGAGGTTGGGGAAAGGATTAGGAGGGGAAAGGGTGGTACGGAAGAAGGAGTAGATTGTGAATTTAGGGCGTCATACTCCAAATGAAATTGGTGGCTTTTCAAGGTCTTCTCCAATTGACCTCTTGCGCAATTCATGCACTCTTCTAGAGAGATCGTCACCAGCTAATGAAATCGACCGGATATTAACCCTGCAAGCGGATTTCGGGGTCTAATGTGAATGGTAATCTGGACTTACGGTCAGGAGATCGTTTTCCCTGCCTTGTCTCGTCTGCTCCTTGGCAAGCCATCGACTCGTTGTGTTAAGAAGTTGTTTTCTCTTTCCTTTTAGAAACATTTTCAAAGACAGTTTGGCGCTGGGTAAATAACTGCACTCTCTACTCTCCAAACCTTTACTGAATGGACGCTCTTACGCTGTGTTCAAACAATGAACTCGAGTGCAAGTCTGAAACAAGTTGTAAATATACAGGCCGTCGCACACGGTCCAACAGAAACACACTGTTGATATTTCTCTGATCTATATATACTTTTCGGTGTTCACACTTCGGGAAACTCCTTGAATTCTCAGCTACATGATAGGCCATGCAGCATCATATCTCTCTGTCAGTGGGCCGAGCTTCGACTCGCACCACGTACTCCGACGCACGTCTCGATTTGAAGACTGTAGCGATATATTGAACCATTGATGTGTTCTGCATAGCGTTTGGAGAAGTCATTACTGTTGTTTTGTTGTGTTTCTTTGTACGTGTGACAGTGATTACACAAGTGAGTGTTTTGCATGCAAACTGAAGAAAGAATGGCAAACATCATTGACTAGTGTGAGGGTGAGAGTGCATGACGGGTGAAGGCAACAGGCGTTCTCATTGGCTGATGAGCAGAAGTATTTCACTTGAAAATGAATACTGGGAGAATAGAACAGATCCAAAACCGTGAAATTATTTCTGGTGACTCAAAACTTTTAAAATAATTTTCCTGTGGATGCCCCGTTTGATCGAGGCGAATATTCCACAATTTGTGGTGTTCCACAATTCCCTGGTGTTTTTACTCCTGGGTGGGGAGAAGCAATGCGAGTTAAGCATCTTGCTCAAGGATGCAACTCTGGGAACCGCGCAGCTTCGAGCGCCGTACCCACTGGCCGCTAGCGACTCTGGGTCCAGTGCGCTAACCACTCGGCCACAGAGCCCCACAACTTCGCTGAAATATTTGTTCGCACACTTGGAAACGTGTACATTATGATCCAAAACTTTCTGTTGTACGATGTGTGAGAGTCTTAGGGAAATCAACCGCTCACAGGTAACGTTTGTCAACTACAAGATGTAGCAAACAAAATAATACGATTATACACTATCGACGATTCTGCCTGTATTACATGAACAGAAACAGCAGGATTTCCTAAACAATCGCTTTGTGCGTCATTTTAGGTGCGACTACATAAACGTTTTTGTGGCTTTGGAGCGTCGATAATCTGCACCAGGTGAGGTAACATGAACCATAGCTGTCTCTCTCGCAATTTCTGCAACCGTTTTAACATCATCTGTTGCCGTCTGTAGAACTGAAGACTAACGATAAATAATGCAGCAGTGTCTTTCTCCTTTGCCATGATCTCGCAACCTAGCGGGTTGAGAGGCAACCTGATCGCTAGAGTGTTCAAGGCGAGTGTGCATACAATTTTCCCCACCAGCGATCAATGTTTAGTGACTTCATTATCAGACGATTTAATCTTATCCCCCGATTTCCGAGTTTCGCAAATTGCCTAATCTCAACACATCAACCATCAACCCTTTCGCTGGCCACTGCAGCTGGGGAAGAGAACGGATACACGGGGACAGGGAACCTTTGGGGGAGAAAGATCAGGCGGGAGTTCGTTGATCGCTGCGACAGCTCAAGGCTGATGAAATGAGCAGGGCTAGTATAGAAGGATGTGACATGGGTTCGAAAGGGTGGGTGGTTGGTTCGGGGGGATTAGGGGGAGGGGTGGGGTGGGGATGGGGCGTGAGAGAGGGAGAGGGAGGGCGGGAGAGATTGACGAGGAGACACGTCCAGGTTGGTGCGTGCTGTATGGCAAAGGTGTAAGGCCCATGGTTTGCCACCTCGTCATCTGGATTTAATCTACACCAGGATGTAATAAAGACACGCGACCACTAAACCAGGCGTCCAGGCCGTTATCGTTCACTGATTTCATTACTCGTGTATATTCTAGCTCACGGGCCGCCAGAGGTCTGGAAAGTCCTGTTGAAGAGACCCTTTAGTCAGAAGGTAAACTTTACGAAAAGATAACTCCAACATTCAATGGATTGTTCCTTGGATGAAACCCTGACGTTGCGCCTAATTCCGTCAGAATCCGAATTGAATTTTTAAAGTTAATTTGTCGAATAACGAACGAAATAACCCACCGATTAAAAAAAGCAATCTCCTTAGCATACTTAACCATCTGAGGATTACAAAATAAAGTAGAAATGCTCGTGAAATATGAACCTTCTGATTCACGAAATCATTTCTCCACAAATATTTCTTTTTTCAGAAAGAAAATGAAAAGACTAGGAGGTTGAAATTGTGGTCAGGGTTGACCGGAGTAGGACCGAATACCAAACGGAAAGGTCGACGGGTGCACTGCGTCAGACGGCTTTTGCTGTCATCTCCACTAGCTGTCGGAGTGCAACTCCTTCATCACTGACTGTTAAATTTTCACTGACTATGAAATGGTGCAATGACCGACATATCGCTCTCGTAGAGAATATCAGCAGGAATCTTAAAAGAATCCTTCCCGAATCCATCTTTCGAATCCCAAGAGAAATGTGTGTTTATGTTTTCAGAGACAATTGTCAGAATAGTGTCAGTTTCCTCTCGTGATATCGCTCCAACAATCTCCATGTAAGGCATCTCTAACGAATGACCGAAAGAGCAATGTTATCCACAAAGAATCCTTCACTCCAACATGGCAAGCTTACAACACCCACCAGTTATCTCCCCTAAGGCCGTCCTTAACCGGACGAACACTTCACTCAGGGACTTGTCCGGAGAGTACAAAAAAACCGCCGGCCCGTAGTTGTCAGCCCGAGCCACCCATTTACGTAAGAAGTCGCGCAGTGTCGCTCAACTCTGTCTGTGGCCCGACTTCCTACTGAATTCGACTTCAATCCACATCTCGATTTGAATAAGATGGTAATGATGGACTGTTGATGTATTCCATATAGTGCTCAGAGAAAGTAATACTCATGTTTAGTTATAGTTTCTTGGTATATGTGTCAATAATCATCTAAATTAGCGTTTTGTATGAGAGCCGATGAAATAAAAAGTCAGTTTGTGCGCCCGGCTCAAGCATGTCCTGGGAACATTGCGTACACTTCAAACCTTGTCCAAGAGCGGAGTGTTCGTCCGATTAAGAATGGTCTTTATGGGCCTTGGCCAGCCCACCTTATAGATTCCGTAAATGGAAGACTTGCATGCAGGGAATATTAAGAGCTGTTCCTGAAGAAACGTACCCAGAGAATTCAAATGCAAGAATCACATGGGATCGACCACAACCACAAACACCAGGCGTCATCGCACCTGGAAGCAATTGGTCTGTTTTGTCACTGACCACAACCACAACCATCAGGCGTCATCGCACCTGGAAGCAATTGGTCTGTTTCGTCACTGACCACAACCACAAACATCAGGCGTCATCGCACCTGGAAGCAATTGGTCTGTTTTGTCACTGACCACAACCACAAACACCAGGCGTCATCGCACCTGGAAGCAATTGGTCTGTTTTGTCACTGACCACAACCACAACCATCAGGCGTCATCGCACCTGGAAGCAATTGGTCTGTTCCGTCACTGACCACAACCACAACCATCAGGCTTCATCGCACCTGGAAGCAATTGGTCTGTTTCGTCACTGACCACAACCACAAACATCAGGCGTCATCGCACCTGGAAGCAATTGGTCTGTTTTGTCACTGACCACAACCACAAACATCAGGCGTCATCGCACCTGGAAGCAATTGGTCTGTTTTGTCACTGACCACAACCACAAACATCAGGCGTCATCGCACCTGGAAGCAATTGGTCTGTTTCGTCACTGACCAAACTTGGGCAGACGACAGCTAAGCAGCTGAGTAAGGGGATCTGGGCGTGCCGGGTTGTCATCCCGACGCGATATGTGACGTCATCCGCTTAGCCCTCGTAAGCACCAAGGTCGTCGACTCCTTCTGACTGACGGCGTTTGTCACTACGTCGGGGTCAGAGGTCGGGCTCAAACTGATTCCAGGTGGCAAGGGCTCCGACCTTCATGTCAGGGTCAAAGGTCATACAGGATGTTTGAAATGTGTCTCGTCTGCAGTCCTGACATGTTGCTGAACAGTGAAAATGCTAGCCAACACCACCTGTCTTTTCCGTAGAGTTGTGGGGCAGTGCTAGGCTGCAGCGCTGCCGATCAGGCCCATTTGTTCAAAGCAAATTAAGTTTCAATTCATCTCATTTTCAATCAATTCAAATGCCCACAAAATCTATCATTATAAGACTTTCCAGATTCGGATCATAGCCACACTCAGTCCATTTTTGCAGCCTGAAACGGTTACGGAAGACTCGTTAAGCACCACCTCCTTCAAGGAACTCTCTCCACGTTCAAAACTGTGAGGGAACCCCATCATTCTAACATGAAGCAGATTTTCTTGAGGGAGAGAGTAATGGGAAAATACGGATCTGTATTACGGTTCAGTGACCACATTTATTGGTTTAAAAAGACGTCATAAAACACCATTCGTGTGATAAGAACAACACAAGTTCAGTCTAAACACACAAGAAGCCAACAAATAGAATGCAATACCTGATTAAAAACTACTTTGTTCTGGAAATAAAAAGGGAAGAGGATAAGGATAGTAGGTAACAATGACACGAAGAGAACGAAATGGCAAGAACAGAAAAACCAGTTCGAAGTTTTGTGCTGCGAAAACTGGATTCTGCAAAACTCGAGCAATGAAGAAAATCCGACAGAGACACTGTCATGCGGACAGGTTATACAAATATTTCCTATTTCGAACAGCAGCAGGACATTGGGACTGAAGTCAGTTTTGAAACAGGACGAGTGGACGTAATCTAGGAGATAATGGGTGGAGTTGAGGCTGAGATTGCGGACCTCGAACAGACAGATGCGGAGGACACAGGATCCTCTCGACAGAGAAAGCTTTGAGTCACCTGATAAGTGATTTTCTTTGCCTGTTTGGAGTCAACCCTAGTCCTGATTTGTACGTAACACACATAACCATCACTTTTAATGATTGGCGTCTGCATCATTGCATTGCCTTCTTTCATTAGTCTTGTCAAAGTCAAACATGTCCTCTTTAAAGAGCAAAAGCGCTATGATAATGATTTACGGTTATGATTATACTGGATGGAAGGATAGAGGCACAGGTTAAAAATGTATTTGTAAAAAGGGTAAAGGAGTGAATTTGTATAGAAACTCATCACCCATTTGTGGGTCTAAAAAAAGGCCTAACAAAGAACGACTTTGTGACCTTCTCCACGATTTGGTCGGGGAGCAGCTCATGGAATAAGCAGCGTCATGGCGTAGATCACGTCTGCTAGGCCTCTCTGTCTCTCTCTCTTTTGCTCCGTTGATCTCTAACGTCGTCACCTCTGTGACTGCTTCCTGGGCGTGAAGAAGTCACTCGTGCGAAACGCTGACTTCACTTCCTGCACACTTCTGTCGCACTGGAAGCTTAGTGTCCAAGACGGGTCCTTGCTCACGCAATTGAGGAAATGGACATGCAGATCCAGGGATCAACGGCGTTACGTGAAATGAGAGATGAGGAGCTGTCAAAATCGGCGAGACTCGTGATGGCTTGATTCCTCTTCATCCCTTTGTCGTCTCACCCCTTCCCAACCCCCCAACCCTCCTTGCCTCGCCCCCCTCCCCACCCCATTCTCCCTAAGCCCTCAGTCAACATTCTCACGGCCGAGTGCTAATCCGCCATGATGGAAACATGAAGACAGGCATCAGCCCAGCCAACATCAACCGCGCCTTGCTCATTTGCATTTTCCATTTTCTCGCATGACGAATTGGGGAGAGGGGAGGGGGGGGGGGGAGGTGTGTGTGTGTGTGTGTGTGTGTGTGTAGCGTGCGTGCGTGCATGCATGTGTATGTTTGTGTGCATGTGTGTGCACGGGCGCATGCGTGCGTGCATACATACATGTATGTGCGTGTGCGCCAGTACTCTCTCTCTCTCTCTGACTCTCTTTCTCTCTCTCTCTCTCTCTCTCTCTCTCTCTCTCTGAAACTGACATAATTTGAAACTGTACATTGTATGGACTGAAAAGGTTTTTTATTGATTCGGTGAAAACCCCAAATGTTCTGATCTATTGTGACACTGCATGATATCCTCTATCTGTTAACGCAGCAATGCGTGCATCCAAGTACTGGATGAAGATACTTAATATGTAAGAAGATAGATTGCCCAGGCGGATATACAAAATGCTTCTACAGAACATCGAATCAGAGCATGCTAGGAGAGAACAGTTTAGATTGGGTTTGGGTCAGACAGATAGTCGAATGCAAAGCTTCATTTATCAGTCGCTTAAAAGAGTCCTTGGTGAATGAATACACAGAAAAGTGGGCTAATGAACTACACAGGAGTGAAAGATACGCGATTTACAGGAGTTTTAAGTTCGCACTAGAAGTAGAGGTATATTTATACTGTGTGGATAAAAATATCTTCAGAGAGGCGTTTATCAAATTTCGTTTTGGTGCAACTGAAATGTACATTCATAAACATAGATATATGAAACAATGATTTTACCACCTTGTCCATTGTGTAACGAGGAGGAAGAATATGAATACCATTTGTTGGTCAGGTGTCCAGCAGTGAGCGACCTCAGAGTGAAGCACTTAGTACCATATGTAACTGATTATGGCAATGTTTTCACACAACTAATGCGTGTTACAGATCAAAACAGTATTCGAGCGGTATGCACCTACCTGTTTCATGCCCTGAAGAGAAGAGAAGGTGCAACGGTAGAGGAAGTACGTTGTTGAGTGAGATATGATGTATGCATTATTTTTGTGTATTATTTGTAATGGACTGGCGGCCCTTTCAACAAAGAGTTCAGTTCAGTTCTCTCTCTCTCTCTCTCTCTCTCTCTCTCTCTCTCTCTCTCTCTCTCTCTCTCTCTCTCACACACACACACACACACACACACACACACACACACACACACACACACACACACACACACACACACACACACACACATTGACATGCACATAAATACAAACACAGAGGACTTGTTTGTAGTTTTCATCAATGCGTTGGTGGCAAAACCAACATGGAAACAAAGGAAGGAAGGAAGGAAGGAAGGAAGCTGACATGCAGTGCTTCCAACTTCCAAGGTGTGCAGCACAATATGCTTTATCGCCATCTCCCCATTAGGAGTTTGCACACAGGTAACTCAAGTACGAGCAGGTTTGAGTAAACAACCGAGAAAGATGGCTGACAAGCTTTGACGAAAGAAGGAGGAGGAAGGAGGGAGGAAGAGGAGAAAGGAGGGAGGAGGAGGATGGATGGATGGATGGATAGTGTTTTACGGCCTATCAGCCTTTGTAGGCTATGTAAGGCCATTTAGCACAAAAATCACTATTGCAGTTTAGAGTAAACGCTAATCAAGTCACGGTGTCCCTAGGTATTCGCCTCTTACGAATCGCGCAGGGAGACGCGGTGGGACAATTCTTACCCCGAACCCACAGGGGGAGGGAGGAGGAGGAAAAGCAGGAGGAGGAGGAGGAGGAGTAGAAAGAAGAAAGAAGAAGAAATGTAGAATTAAGGGTTAATCGCACTACATTATACCATGACTGCCCTCACAGGTACCACTTATACTCCTGGGTGAAGACAAACGATGCGAGTGAAACACATTGCTCAAGGATGCAGCTCTGGAACCGCACAGTTTCAAACGCCACACCAACCAGCCGCAAGTCGCGCGCGCTAACCACTCTGCCACGGAGTCCCACAAAACATAGTCTGTTGGAATTTCCATCTGCTGTACGCTGTCAATAGAGTTAATCTTTTCCCAAAACCCTGCTTTCACTGCAGGCGATGTTCCTAGAAGAAGGGCTGCGTATTGTTTTAATGAGCTGAACCAGCCCTAGCTGCAGCATAGGTTCACCATCATTCCTTCATGCAAGGAGCTAACAGTCCATTCTAGTAAACTAGAGATTTCGCCTACCGGCAAAACTACTGACTCTGGTTTACAGAATGCTAACAGTCTAGATGGCGGCAGTGCAAAATCTCGCACAGCGAGAAACTACGAGTCTAAATCTCTGTATGTATATGGGGAATGGGGGGTGGGGTGGGAGTGGGGGTGGGGGGATGGGGGGGGGGGGGTGGGGGGGGGGGGGGAAGCATCCCAACACTACTGCCTCGGCACTACTGCACTGCCAAGTAGTTACACTGATGCCTGAAAGACTCATTCGTCTGCGGCCCTTTAGATACGGAAGGGAATACTATGCAACAAACATGCTCCATCGGAATGGAAATATTACTGCGTAGTACACTGGGTGAAAGGAGATGAATAAATCCATGGTAGTTAGTGACAATTCGTTTTCGCTTAGACTGTGGTGTGTCAAGCTGGATTGACATCCTTCGAGAACGCGTTTATATTTCTCTTCTGAACTTATAGGCGACAAAGAGAGAAAAGAAACAAGATGAAGTTTCAAGTACAACTATATCAGTCTCGTCAATACCTCTTCTTCCTGCTCGTCTTCCTCCTGCTCCTCCTCCTCGTCGTCCTCGTCTTCGTCGTCCTCGTCGTCGCCCTCCTCCTCCTCCTCCCCCCCCCCCTCCTCCTCCTCCTCCTCCTCCTCCTCCTCCTCCTCCTCCTCCTCCTCCTTGATCGTTATATCTGTCTTTTTGTTTCTTCTTCTGATGCCTTACCAAAATATGCAATTCATTCTCATTCCCCTCTGCCACCCTACTTAGCTGAGTTACTTTTCCTAGATGAGCACTCTTTCGGCCGCTGAGGCCAAGAAAGACAGAATGGGCAGGGGACACCATTTGTGGCGGGAAACCCTATGCTGGCGGTGACCAAATCGCCTGGCGGGTGTCAGGGGCGGAGCGGGAACAACGCGGCGAATTAATGGCAATCAAAACCTGCATGCAAGGCACGAGAACCGACCCGAGCCGTGGCCTGCTCGCCCCTGGAGAAGTCACACGCTGCCCGGGGGAATAGGGACCAGGCTTGTAAGCGTGCAAATTAATGCGTCAAGCAGCACTCTCTGCCCTTGTCTTTCTCCCTTTCTCCCCCCCCCGTCCCACATATCCTCCCCCCCAAATATTCTCACCCCCCCCCCCCATTCAGCGTGGCTGAGACTAGTGAATATAGTCTCAGCAACAGGTTGGTCACGTGATAGCCTAAATTCTTCCATAACATGCATACCACCGTTCTGAACAGCCACGCTGAATGCCATATCACATCGTGAGTGTATTCCTCCGCTTGTTGTGATACACTCCATACTGGCAGCCATTTTTCGGTCAGTTCATTTTCTAAACATCGATTTCCCATGAATGTAAAACTTGTGTGCGGTAAAATTCGAATCACAAGAGTGTAACATTGTGAACTCTACTAATTATAAGGACTTTGAATACAACAGCAATATTTATACTTCATTGAGCGAGTTCGGAGGGTCAGAGTCGATCTCTGGTTGTGAATTCTTGTCAGCAAACCGTTAGATGACAACTAAAGACGCTTCAGCGTTTGTGTGAACAGTGATTACACGTACCTTGTCAGCAAACCGTCAGATGTCAATTCAACACTGTCTAGTCTCGCTGGATAAGCAGTGAATCAGAAAATGGCTTTAACTTCAGCTTCAGCGTCGGCGCTGCGGGAAGGATAAAGAGACAGAAGATGGCTTAAAGCGGTGGTTCGACTCTATCCAAGCGCGCAACACACCTGTAAACGGCCCAATCCTGTGTCAGAAGGCGGAACAGATTGCTTCCCAGCTTGGTCGCTCCGAATTCAAAGCTACAAATGGGTGGTTTAACAGGTGGAAGAAACGCAACGGCTTGGTGAAGCGGGAAGTGCCGGTTAATAAAAACGCCGCTTATTAAAAACACTTTTGTTCGGTCCCAATGTGTTTTTAATAAGCGGCGACTACTGTATATACACAATCGCACGTGCGCAAGGCAGTTTACAACCTTATAGACACGTTCGCGCTAAAAGTAGTTCTCAAATGATTTCCTGAAAATCTCATAGATTAGTTTTATTAGAACACCAAATTTGTGTTTATCTATCGGGATAAATAATTGGAGTGAAATAGAATCGCCTCTTTTTACTCTCAATGGTCTTCTGATCATGTTGAATTTTGATTGGTAGAATCATTGGAATGTGGATTCGAAGTCACGTGACCAACCTGTGTCAGAGATAGTATTACATCTCTGTGTTCAGAATGCCCCCCCCCCCCCCAATATTCTCCCCCCGCCAAAAAAAAAATATCCTATCCCCCTACCCAATTCCCGCATCTCCACCCCCCTCCCCCCCAACCCCCCCCCCCACTTCAATCCACACGCAACCCACCCAAGGCCAACTCTTCAGACGTATTTCTTTGCTTCGTCGTGATCTAATAAATCCAGACAACTAATAACTGCAGTAATCCACCACTCTGCGCAAAAACTCTCTCACTCTCACTCTCACATACTCTTCTCCCTCCTCCCCCCTCTCTCTCTGTCTCTCTCTCTCTCTGTCTCTCTCTCTCTCTCTCTCTCTTATCTTTCAATATGTCTCTCTCTCTCACTCTTACCCACTCTTCCCCCCCCCCTCTCT
>JAWQFJ010008368.1:0-19407 GCA_034096865.1 Theodoxus fluviatilis | reverse complement strand
AAAAAAATTGCCAACTAAACTTAAACTAAACCAAAAGTGCACTGCACTGCACTCCACTCCACTCCGCTCCACTCCACTCCACTCCACTCCACTCCACTCCACACAACTCCACACAACTCCACACAACACAACTTCACACAACTCCACATAACTCCACATAACTCCACACAACTCCACAAAACTCCACACAACACAACTTCACACAACTCCTCACAACTCCACACAACACAACTTCACACAACTCCACATAACTCCACACAACTTCACACAACTCCACACAACTCCACACAACTCCACACAACTCCACACAACTCAACACAACTCCAAACAACTCCACACAACTCAACACAACTTCACACAACTCCACACAACTCCACACAACTCCACACAACTCCACATAACTCAACACAACTCAACACAACTCCACAGAACTCCACACAACACAACTCCAGACAACTCCGCACTTGTAATGGTTTGTGCACGATTTTCGAGTGGCTTGATGGATGCGAGCGAAATTTTGCAAGAGTTGAGCGAGGTTTCGCCAGAGGTGAGAGAGTTTTAGCCAGTGAGTAGTTTTTAAATGATGGCACCAAGACTATATAGGGAGAGACTGGAAGGTTCTATGGGGGACTGAGCGGCACGGTTCAAGAGAGAGTGAGTAGCATGGTGTTTTATACTGTTAGAGAGGATTTTAAGAAGTAGTTGATCGATCATATTTTATTTGCTTGTGTATTATTCTAACGGTGTCGATTTATATAATTTCTTGTCGTTTCTTGAGTTTCGTTTTAGTGGCGAGATGTTATACTCAGCTGCCTCCACTTTGTGGCTGGCTCCGCTCTCTGGCTGGTTCCCCTTTCTGGCTGGCTCCACGTTCTGGCTGGCTCCACTTTCTGACTGTCTCCACTTTCTAACTGGTTCCGCTTTCTGGCTGGCTCCAGTTTCTGGCTGGCTCCACTTTCTGGCTGGCTCCACTTTCTGGCTGGCTCCACTTTCTGGCTGGCTCCACTTTCTGGTTGGCTCCACTTTCTGGCTGTATCCGCTCTGTGGCTTGCTACTCTCTGACGTGGCTGTATTCGCGATCTGACTGGCTACGCTCTATGTCTTTCTACGCTCTATGTCAGGCTACGCTCTATGTCTGGCTACGCTCTATATCTGGCTACGCTCTATATCTGGCTACGCTCTATGTCTGGCTACGCTATATAGCACCCCTGTGGGTTTGGGGTAAGAATTGACCAAACCACTCTCCTTACACGTTTTGTAAAAGGCTCCGCTATTTTGCAGGCTCCGGTCATTGGCTGGCTCCACTGTCTGGCTGCCTCCGATCTCTGGCTGGCTATGCTCTCTGTTTGGCTACGGTCTTGCTGGCTATGCTCTCTGGCTGGATATGCTCTCTGGGTAGCTACGGTCTTGCTGGCTATGCTCTCTGCCTGGCTATGCTCTCTGCCTGGCTATGCTCTCTGCCTGCCTTTGCTTTTAGCTGGATCCCCTTTCTCGCTATCTACGCTCTCTGGTTGGCTCCACTCTCTTGCTGGCTATGCTCTCTGCCTGCCTATGCTTCTGGATGGCTCCACTTTCTGGCTATCTACGCTCTCTGGCTGGCTCCTCTCTCTTGCTGGCTATGCTCTCTGCCTGCCTTTGCTTTTAGCTGGATCCCCTTTCTCGCTATCTACGCTCTCTGGTTGGCTCCGCTCTCTTGCTGGCTATGCTCTCTGCCTGCCTATGCTTCTGGATGGCTCCACTTTCTGGCTATCTACACTCTCTGGCTGGCTCCTCTCTCTTGCTGGCTATGCTCTCTGCCTGCCTATGCTTCTGGATGGCTCCACTTTCTGGCTATCTACACTCTCTGGCTGGATCGGCTCGCTTGATGGTTCCGCTTGTTCGTTGGCTTCGCTATCTGGCTGGCTGGCTCCGCTCTCTGGCTCGATCCGCTTTCTGGCTGGCTGTGTTCTCTGGCTGGTTCCAATCTCTGGCTCGCTCCGCTGTCTGGCTGGCTCCACTCTCTTGCTCGCTCCGCTTTTTGGCTGGCTATGCTGTCTGACTGGCTCCGATCTCTAGCCGGCTCCACTTTCTAACTGGCTCCACGTTTTGGCTGGCTATGCTCTCTGGCTGGTTCCGCTCTCTGGTTCACTCTTCTTTTTGGCTGGCTATGCTGTCTGACTGGCTTCGATCTCTAGCCGGCTCCACTTTCTAACTGGCTCTACGTTTTGGCTGGCTATGCTCTCTGGCTGGTTCCGCTGTCTGGTTCACTCTGCTTTTTGGCTGTCTGTGCTGTCTGACTGGCTCCGCTCCCTGGATCGCTCCGCTCTTTTTCTCCGCTCTCTGTCAGGGTCCGCTTTTGGGCTGGCTCCGCTATATAACTGGCTAAGGTATCTGGTTGGATCTGCAATATTCCAAGCTCCGCTCTTTGGCTCCGCTCTTGCTCCGCTCGTTCGCACGCTCCGCTCTCTGGCTGGCTCCGCTCTCTGGCTGGCTCCGCTCTCTGGCTGGCTCCGCTCTCTGGCTGGCTCCGCTATCTTGCAGGCCCTACTAATTGGCTGGCTCCGCTCTCTGGCTGGCTCCGCTATCTTGCAGGCCCTACTAATTGGCTGGCTCCGCTCTCTGGCTGGCTCCGCTATCTTGCAGGCCCTATTAATTGGCTGGCTCCGCTCTCTGGCTAGCTCCGCTATCTTGCAGGCCCTACTAATTGGCTGGCTCCGCTCTCTGGCTGGCTCCGCTATCTTGCAGGCCCTACTAATTGGCTGGCTTCGATCTCTGGCTGGCTCCGCTCCCTGACTCGCTCCGCTCTCTGGCTGTCTCTGCTTTCTAGCTGGCTCTGTTCTCTGGCTGGCTCCGTTCTCTGGCTGTTTATGACCCCTTGCTGGCTACACACTGTAGCTGGCTACACTCTGTAGCTGGCTATGCTCTGTAACTGGCTATGCTCTGTAGCTGGTTATGTTCTGTAGCTGGCTATGCTCTGTAGCTAGCTAAGCCACCTAACTGGCTTAGCTTTCTGGGTGTTTCCACTATCTTGCAAGCTCCGCTCATTGGCTAGCTCCGCTCTCTGGCTGGCTCCGCGCTCTGGCTGGCTCTGCTCTCTGGCTGGCTACGCTCTCTGGCTGGCTAGGCTCTGTGGCTGGCTACCCTCTCATGATGGCTCTGCTCTCTCGTTGGCTCCACTTTCTGGATGGCTATGATCCTTGCCTGGCTATGCTCTGTAGCTGACTATGCTCTCTGACTGCCTCAGCTTTGTGGCAAGCTTCACTCTTTGGCTGGCTCCGCTCTCTGGCTGGCTAAGCTCCCTGGCTTGCGTAGCTTTCTGGCTGGCTCCGCTATCTGCAAGCTCTGCTCTGGAGGTCTGCTGGCTGGCTGCTTTGGTCTACTGTCTCGAGAAGGTTTTTAGATGCATTGAAAAATAAAAGAAGATGTGTGTCATATCGTATATGTGTCTATGTGTGCGTTCACGCGTAAATGCATGTGCGTAATGAAAAAGGGTATTTTTTAAAGAGATAATTGCCCTTGTCAGAAGTGCAGAACTTGTAAAAAGGTGGGATTACTATGGCCTGAGACCATTAATGTAGAACATATTTGTTTAAAAAAGTTCATACATCTTAAAAAGCAACCGGGAAAGCACCCCCTATAATCAAAGAGCCAAAGACGATGTCAGTGCTGACATTTAAACATTTATTTCAAACTAGACAACAGCTTACATATGAACTGTGCTCGAAACTGTCAAATAAGTAAATATCGGCTTTGCCTATGAAATAGTACAGGCGGACATATGGTGGATATTACATTCACAAAGAAACCAAAAACAGCAGAAACAGAAGTTGTGTGAAAGTCTTGCAAGTGCGATGCTGAGGTCGTACTCATGATCCTGGCTAACAGTCCCTAAGAAGAACTGAAATGACCCTATTGAAGAAAATAGTGGTGTATAATTGTATGCATGAATAAAATAATGCAAATGTGTTCATGGGATTATCCTCAAAAAAAAGAAAAAGAGAATGAGGCACCTCAGGAAAATTGTCACGGAAGTAAAGCTGTGTTGCAAATCCAATTTCCTTGCAAAGAGTTCAGGAGAAGGAAAAATAACAATACAGGTGTTTGCTGCACTATCTTGTCACAGCGTTGATTCACAGAAATGTTATTGCGCGACATTTAAAAGACAACTAATTAGAGAACAATGGAAACGGACATCCTAGACTGAACGTCTTGCATGAGTGAGACTGTGGTGGTACCCAGCTTCCTTGCGAACGGTTCTTGTGATAAAAGTAAAGAAAATTAGAGAATCTGATACATTTTGGTGCACTATGTTAAGACAGCAATAATTCGTAGAGGTGCACTTGCACGAGATTTAAGAAACAAATAAACATAATATAATTGAGACGGTCATCTTAGATTGAACCTCTCCCAAGCGCAAGACTATAGTGTTGTTATCCAGCTTCCTTGCAGTCAGTTCGCGGGATGAAAGGTAGGAAGGAAATATATCATTACGGGTGTTTGAGTGCGTTAATCGTAAACATGTGCTTACACTTCATTTGAAAGACAAGTGAACCGAGAGTAATACAAATACCTCAGAATGAAAGTCTTGTAAGTGCGAGACTATGGTGTTACCCAGCTTCCTTGCAAATAGTTCTTGAGATGAAAGGAAGGAAAAGATTGTATCAGCGGTATGTTTCTGCACTATGGTGTGACAGCGTTGATTTGTAGAAATGCATTTACTACATTTTAAAGACTGACATAGAATAGCATAGACGGGCATCTTAGGCGGAACGCCTTGCAAGTGTGGAGCTGTGGTGTTACTCAGCTTCCTTGCAATCACTTCTTGGGATGAAAATAAGGAAATGATAGGATTAGAGGTTGGTTTGCAGCACTACACATGTATTTTGACAGCATTGATTTGTAGAAATGTATATACGGTATATCCAAGACTAATAAACAGAGAAAAATTGAGACAGTCATCTTAGATTGAACGTCATAGAAGTGTGAAGTTCGGATGTTACCCAGTTTCCTTGCAATACGATCTTGGGATGAAAGGAGAGAAGATAGTATTACTATTACAAATATGTTTGCCGCACTAGATTTTGACAGAGCTGATTCACAGAAATGTACATACACGATATTTCAAAGATAAACATATGAAAATAGACAGTCATCTTACAATAGATGTCTTGCAAGTGTGAGACTATTGTGTTACCAAGCTTCATTGCAATCATATCTTGCAAAAGAAGAAAGGGATAGCATTAAAGGTAATTTGTATGCAGTATTTTATGAAAGGCCTGACTTGTAGAATTGTACTTCCATGGCATTTGAAAGACAAATAAACATAGGACAATAGAGACAGGCATGTTAGACAGAACGTCTAGCAAGTGTGAAACTGTGGTGTTACCCAGCTTCCTTGCAAGCAGTTCTTGTATATATATATATATACAGAAAGAGTATAGCATTATGGAGTTGTTTGGTTTTCTGGTCTTTAAATGCCTTGCTTAAAAGAAATGTGCTTTCAAAATATTTCAAACTAAATAGAAAATGATAGACAAGATACCGAAAAATGAACGTTTTGCAAGTATAACGCTGCGGTCATACTCAACGTTTTCGCATACAGTTCTTCTAAAGGATGGTAATGACATCCTTTCGGGTATGTTTAGTGTGGTAGCTTATGAATGTTTTCTTTCATAAAAATTGGTTCAAATGGCATTCAAAGGCAGTCTAGACAATAATAGAAATATACGTCCATGCATTCATCTATTGGGAAAGAAGGTAAACATAGCAGGAGGTGCACCATTTCACGAACTATTTCTTTCGTAGCATTGCGTTTATAGGACATTCAAAGGCAACGGAACAAATGGTAACCGAGACAAACGTCGAGAGAACGATGCGCAAGTCTGAAGCCATGGTCTTACCCAGCATCCCTGCAACAGGCTCTTGGGAGCAATAGAAAGATTGACATCTCAGGTTTGTGTGGTGTATTGTTCTTTGGATGTTCGGATAAGTAGAAATGTGATTGCACGGTGATTCAAAGGCTAACACATTATCCAGTTAAAATGGACACTGATTGACGAATGTTAGGCAAATCACAAGCTTTGCCATACCCAGCTTCATTGCAAACATATTAAATAATGCACGAAAAGACCCTGAAAACTGTGATTAATCGCCATTTGATTTGTTGATAATAGCTTATCTATAAACTATAGCTAAAAGTGCATTGCAGCAGTTTAGCGATATACAAGACATTCACCAAGACGAACAAAAGCAATAATCGACATCACAATCATTAGACTCCTTATACTGTTTAACTGTTTTAACTATTCATGTTGCAATCTCAGATCTATGGCGTAGGTGGATATATTCCAGTCGGAAATCTAACTCGCAAAATCTACAGTTGTTTGTCTGGAAACATTCAGATCAACGCACAATGTGGCGAAAATGTTATAAGACACCACTGCAAACATGGACTTCACTATACAGTATTAGCTCGAACAGCTTACACAAATAATCAGAAAAATGTCCGGACCAATCTGTTGATCTAGGCATAACTAGTGTTTGTATATACACATTCAAACGTGTGTTCATTAAGAATTCACACATATAAATATCAAAGTACTGTGTGCACTTCAAACACTCCTGTGGTGATGGTAACACATACTCATATGACATAAGTGGATAGTTTCCAGTAGGAATGTCTATCTCACAAAAAATGCAAGTTTTATATAGAAACATTCCATTAAACGTACAATTTGGTGAAAACGTAACAAATTTTTCAAACTTGTGTTACACTATACCACTTCACAATATTAGCTCCAACGGCTCATTCAAATGTACAGTAAAATATCCAAACGAAACTATTGGTGCAGGCGGAAATTGAAAAAAAACGCACCACCAAACGTATGTTCATTAAGAATTCACACTGAAGAACAAAATAGTGTGTACAGTTCAAACATACCGTAGTGATGGCGGCACATATGCGTTTGAGAAAGGTTCCTATAATTTATGTATACATGTACATGGTATGTATGTATGTATGCATGCATGTATGCATGTATGTATGTATGTATGCATGTATGTATGCATGTATGCATGTATGTATGTATGTACAGACAGACAGAAAGAGAGACAGACAGACAGACAGACAGACAGACAGGCAGACAGACAGACAGACAGACAGACAGACAGACAGACAGACAGACAGACAGACAGACAGACAGACAGACAGACAGACAGACAGACAGACAGACAGACAGACAGACAGACAGACAGACAGACAGACAGACAGACAGACAGACAGACAGACAGACAGACAGAGAGAGACAGACATACAGACAGACAGACAGACAGACAGACAGTTGGACGGGAATACGAATAAAACAACCGCATCTCTCTGGGCAACTGAAGAGAAGCAAATAGCTTTGGAATTCAAGACTTAGCTTGCTCTTGTTTTGAACCAGCCTCGGTCATTTTCGTAATCAGGGGCCTAAAATAGCCTTAAAAAGCTGACAGACCGAAATATTAAATCATCACCATCATCAACATGAGAGAGAAAGACAGAAACAAACCGATAATGAAAGAGTAAGAATATCAGAAAAGAGCTCAAACTTTGGCCAGTACTCTTCTCATTCAAGCTTTGAATGTATTTATCCATTTTCTGTTGATATTCTTTTTTTATGCATACTATGCCAATCTTCCTTCCGTGCTCTGGATTTAAGCTGTCCATTTGTCTGCTGTGCATGTATTAGAAGCTCTGTGTGATTGAAATTAGTGCTTCTCTGTTCATTTGCAAAATATTGAGTGTTATTTCTTCTCTAACTGAGTGCTGGGCCTTATTCCGATGACGCAGTGTTTCAGCTCTATAAATAATTGCGATGCTTGTTCTGCTGGGAACAACATTTGGTTCAAGGCTCTTCCTTTTAGGACATTCCTTTGGGATGATTATTGCAGCGGGTGACAAACTCCTTGCTACAGCCATCAGACCACACGAGATGACATGTGGTGCATCTGTCATAGTAGCCACAGCGACGCTTTCGTTCTTCTCTCACACCGCAGTAGAAGGCTCCGCCTGTGCAAATCTTTGCAAAGGCTGCGATGTATCCTCCCCAGGTTTTGGTTTGTTTGATCCAAAGCCACTCAACGTAATCTATTCCACGTGTGGGGGCGAATGTTGCTGGTGCCTCTTGCAGAAGCCTGTGGACTCCATGCTACATCCATCAGACCACACGGTTTGGCATTCCTCGCATCTGTCATAGTAGCCACAGCGACGCTTTCGCGGTATCTTGTGCTTGGAGCACCAGGCGTGTTGCTGCAGCTTCTGAAGCCAAGACACGGCATCTACCGAGACTAGTCTGAAGTTTCTCCCAGCTTCCTCGAAGCGGTATACCTCGGGTCCCTTGTGGTTGAAGACCACTCCATCAAAGGAGGCCACCCTCACCTCGAGGATGTACAGAGCAGTTCCTTGAGTTGATGGACCCTGGACTGGGATGGACTCCACGTCAAAGTGCTGGCCCTTCCGGATGTCTTGTGGTCGCAGCACTGTGTAGCCATTGTCGTTTTCTGGATCTCTTTGGACCCACAGCATGTCCGTGGTGATTTTCTTCGGGAGCTTTTCTTCTATTTCCCGTTTCCAATCATCACTGAGAGCCAAAGCCTGGATCTTGTTTTCCTTTCTTTGTTCTGTCACACCGCAGTAGAAGGCTCCGCCTGTGCGAATCTTTGCAAAGGCTGCGATGTATCCTCCCAGGGTTTTGGTTTGTATGATCCAAAGCCACTCAACGTAATCATTTCCGCATGTGGGAGTGAATTTTCTTGGCGTCTTAGTGTTCGTTTTCTTCTCTTTGTTACCCGGTTGTAGAGACTTGAACTCAACCGACGCGCTTTCGTGAACGGAGACTTTGTCTCCATCAGACTTGCCTCGCAGTTCCGGAAGGCTTGGGAACATCGACGTCGGCACTTCTTCTCGGCAGAAGAGGAACTGGACAATGCAGTTGAGATCTGCATCGACAAGACAGTTTTCATAAGACTGAGGGCTTCGTAGATTTTTGGCCACGATATCGACATAATCTGGGAATATGCTGAAATTCAAGAAAAGGAACTTTGATTCCGTGTCAACAAACATTTTGATCTGGAAAATTTCTGACAAGGCTGAGTCGAGCATCATGGGCTTGAACTTGTCCGTCAGCGCCTCGGCGAAGCGTTGGCCATAGGGGAATGCAGGATTCGGGTTGTTGATGTGGATCAGCAACACCCAGCAGGGACTGCAACGAATAAGACAGAGGAGTGTCCAAGATGAAATAACAACTCCTGCAAAGGGGAAAATCTGACGTTATACTGCTGCTATTCAGCTTTAGGATGATAAGTTACGGCTCTTGCTGCTCGCTGCGGTAACGTTACCACAAAAGGTTTTCATCTAAGGTTTATCAAACGGTTTTTACGAAAACTGTAACATGTGCACGAAAATACACGCATGCGAGGGGAAATTAAGATACACTACACACTCACATGTACATGTTGTCCCCATCCATCCCACGCATGTACATGTACACACGCACAAACACCCACACTTTAAGATAGACTCCTCTAAACAGTATGAACTTGGACTAGAAAGGGTTTTTATTCCAAACATTTTGCATAATGTGAACTATCTTAACAACCAATGTGATTACATTGTCTGTCCTTCTATTTACAAATCGTTGTGGAAAGTACACAATACTTCAGCTAAACCACACAATATAAGAAAATAAATTAAGAACATCGGAGACAATCCAGATAAGATAGAAATAAGCTTAGTTGACCAAATAGTTAAAATGGTTGTTCATTGTGACTACGCAGTAGTGTTTGAACACCATGAAAGTGTGGGGAACGTTTTGAGGTTTAAAACATACATAATTCATGACCATGCTTATGGTAAAAAAAAACTTCCTGATCCACTGGTAAAAATTCATTCTTCTAATGGAGCATTCGTTCATTCATTTGTTCCTTTATTTATTTTATTTTGAAAACTAATAGAAACCAACCTCACATTTGTAAAATGCATACCTCTTCAAACAGACAGAATAGGTTGTGGATCACGGATGAATCTGATAATCCAAATTAGTTGTGGAATAATGTTTTTTTGTATTCAGAATGAGAGAAAAATACTTCCTTCATTAGGTTTAAGAAAGTACTCACTACGTTTGTAAAACTGGATTTATAAAGTATAGAGATGTTTGAAACGATCTTTTTCTTATGTATTTTTGGGCAGCAATGCCAAAGGTTTACCACTTACTTCAGAGAGAACATTGTTCTAGACCCAAGCAAGCAATACCAGATAGATCAAATCAGTGCCGATCTCTGGAATCCATGGTTCAATGTGACAGAACAGAACAATAAATTTACATATTTTGAAAATGGTCAGATTTTAACAATGACTATACCACCTGATGCATACAACATTCCAGATATAGATAAAACGATACAAAAATAAATGAAGTAGAGAGAGTGAAAAGGGGATTCAAACTGAACCAAATTACAATACCTTAAGAACAAAAGTAACTCTGGAGCCCGGTTTCATCATTGATTTCACAGGGTGCAACACGCTACGAGAAATTTTGGGATTTGACCGTAGATTGTTAGAGTCCGGAGATGGAGACAGAGCAGTGAACATTGCCCCTATTAGCAGCCTATTAATTTGATGTTCAATAATCAGTGGATCATACACCAATGGGACCTCTTCAGACGTGTTGTATGGTTTTGCCTCTAATCGTTTCCCAGGAACATTGCTTCATATTTCCCCGAAGCAATCAATCTTCCTGCCTATTAACCAGAGCATACTAATTTCAGCTATCACAATACGAATCACAGATCAGTTTGGCAACCTTGTAGACTTCATGGGTGAAAGAGGAACTGTCTTCTTGTCTTTGAGAGAAAGATAAAAGAAAATTTATCATAATTATAAATGAGACGTAATCATTATTATAAATGCAAACTGGTGGGTGGCCATATCATTCGATACATTTTCAATTGTGCTAAAAGGGCATTTGCAACTGGTTCAAAACTTATTATGGAGAAACACCCATTCACAAAATAGTTTCCGGGAAGAGCAGTTAAAAGCATAGCAGAAACATGAGCTCAAAAGCTTGGTAACACAGCTATTGAACACAGTGTTGACCGAATTAAGCAATCAAACCAAACAGATAATTCTGAAGTAAGTAAATCAGTTCATTGCAGTAAAAGAAATGTTCAATTCAAATCAAGATTCAAATGCAAGAGCCCTTATTAGCCAAATTATCTCTGGTACAGGTCTTAAAAAGTTATAAATTCTGCTATACATTATTTTTAAAACAAACGAGGAAAAACAGGAAAAGAGAGAAGTGGGAACATAAAATCTCAAAAGCATTAATCGGATGGTTGAGAGGTTACCAGCTGCACTAAAAACGGAACTTACGTTATCAATTATTCCGTTTGTAGTGGCCAGGCAGACACAAAATCAATGTTACTGCAGGGTTTCCTTTGTGATGCTGGGATCAATATGCATTAAGAAATAATCCCTACAAGAACATTTTTGACAGCAGTCTGGCGCAATTGTGCAGTGTAGAGGGTGGATATAACCTGATCTCAGCCAGGAAGTCATCCTTGTGGTTTATCGATCCGAAAAAAATCGATATTCACTTGGAAAAGTACCGCCGCTGTTGGAGAGTAAATGCTTGTTGCGGACATGGTTTCTGAAGAGGCGGCAGCCATCGTGACATAAGTCCTGGATTCAGACAATTAGTCGATCCAACCTCTGTGGAATCCTACACTCTCTCTGGTGTGTGCATGTGTGTGTGTGTATAATTGTGTGTGTGTGTGTGTGTTTGTGTGTGTTTGTGTGTGTGTGTGTGTTTGTGTGTGTGTGTGTGTGTGTGTGTGTGTGTGTATAATTGTGTGTGTGTGTGTTTGTGTGTGTGTGTGTGTGTGTGTGTGTGTTACCACAATCCACCTCCCAAGCCTGTTGGTCCCAAGCCCGTTCGCCTCTCCCCCTGTTTTCTCTCTCTGGCAGAGAATGTTGGCATCCTGGGGTTTGAAATACGGCGGTTAAGGGTGGCACAAAGAAAGGTGGCATTTTGTCAGTGACAATTGGCAGCTGTGTGCCCAGACCACTAGCGCAGCTGATAGGAGTTATCAGCTGCGCTAGTGGTCTGGGCACACAGCTGCCAATTGTCACTGACAAAATGCCACCTTTCTTTGTGCCACCCTTAACCGCCGTATTTCAAACCCCAGGATGCCAACATTCTCTGCCAGAGAGAGAAAACAGGGGGAGAGGCGAACGGGCTTGGGACCAACAGGCTTGGGAGGTGGATTGTGGTAACACACACACACACACACACACACACAAACACACACACACACAATTATACACACACACACACACACAAGCCTTTCCACTCTGCATCAGAACCTTGTGTCTACCATGTTCTCGAACAAACTCAATAACAAATATAATAAATAAGGAAAATAGTATCGGGCGGTAGTTATACAGTTGAGGTTTTGGCCTCGTCTGTAATTAGACCCTGTTATCTTTTCAATTAATTTTTTGCCCAGACCACTAGCGCAGCTGATAACTCCTATCAGCTGCGCTAGTGGTCTGGGCAAAAAATTAATTGAAAAGATAACAGGGTCTAATTACAGACGAGGCCAAAACCTCAACTGTATAACTACCGCCCGATACTATTTTCCTTATTTATTATATTTGTTATTGAGTTTGTTCGAGAACATGGTAGACACAAGGTTCTGATGCAGAGTGGAAAGGCATAAATATGTTTTCTTATCTATGCAGATTATGTTGAGTTGCTATCTACCTCCCCTGTGGGCTTGCAGACCCATATAAACAACCTCTATGATGCGTCCAAACACGTTGGTCTTAGAATCAATACCGAAAACACTAATCATGGTTTTTCGTCGAGGGGGTTCTCTGGCTCGCGGAGAAAATTGATTCCTTGACGGAGCTCGCCTTGAGGTAATTAACTTCTTTAAATAACTTGGGTACGCCTTTACGACCAAGCTGTCAGAGAGTGTAGCCCTGGACAGCGTTGCCGCAAGGACAAAGCAGAAAACCGTCGCATTACTTAAGAAGATGTGGACATTGAACACCCGAAAACCAAGCGTATTTTTCACATTATTTTATGCGCAGATACAGCCTTCCCTGTTGTATGCATATGAACTGTGGGGTTTAAGGGTGCACACACATGTTGAGAAAGCACACCTGTTTGCGTGCAAGTGATTTTTGAATGTAGATACGACCACACCAAATAATTTCGTCTACAGTGAGACGAGAAGATTCCCTCTCATAGTGAATACCACAGTTAGGGCGATTCAGTACTGAATTTTAACTCCAAAGAATGACATATGACAGATTGCCTAACAAAGCCCTCCTCATGATAGAACGTATATCAGTCCCTAACGAGATGAACTGGTTAAAGTCAGTAAGAGGCTGTCTGTGTATTTCAAGGTTTGCCTTTGTTTGGTTGAATAAGGGAACAAATAATGAAAGGAGCTTTCTCAACAACTTGAAAATCAGACTACAACACTGCTTCAAACAGGAATGGCATAGTAGAATAAATGAAAGCGAGCGTTTCCTACTATATCGTGTTCATAAAGATTCATTCAAATGTGAGAACTATCTTAGCACAATGGAAATAGGAATGTTTATGGATGCAATAATACGCCTTAGATTAGGAATAGGTGACCTGCACACTCACAACGCGTTCAGTATAGAAAACACACACTGTCCAATGTCTACAGATAATGTAGAAGATGAAATTCATTTCCTGTAAAAATGTGAAACACACAATGATCTTAGAAAAAACTATGTAAACAGGTATATCCAGTACTTAAAAAATAGAAGCTTGACCTTTCTGATTGTTCGACGCAGATACATGAAAACGAAACATGTTGCTATTTTTATACATTATAAGGAGGAATAGGGGTGGCAAGACCAGGTGGTGATGAAGGAGGAGTAGGTCTGGCAAGACCAGGTGGTGATGGAGGAGGAGTAGGGGTGGGAAGACCAGGTGGTGATGGAGGAGGAGTAGGGGTGGGAAGACCAGGTGGTGATGGAGGAGAAGTAGGGGTGGCAAGACCAGGTGGTGATGGAGGAGGAGTAGGGGTGGCAAGACCAGGTGGTGATGGAAGAGGGGTAGGTCTGGCAAGACCAGGTGGTGATGGAGGAGGAGTAGGGATGGCATGACCAGGTGGTGATGGAGGAGGAGTAGGGGTGGCAAGACCAGGTGGTGATGGAGGAGGGGTAGGTCTGGCAAGACCAGGTGGTGATGGAGGAGGGGTAGGGGTGGCAAGACCAGGTGGTGATGGAGGAGGGGTAGAGTTGGAAATACCAGGTGGTGATGGAGGAGACGTAGGGGTGGGAAGACCAGGTGGTGATGGAGGAGAAGTAGGAGTGGCAAGACCAGGTGGTGATTGAGGATGAGTAGGGGTGGCAAGACCAGGTGGTGATGGAGGAGGGGTAGGTCTGGCAAGACCAGGTGGTGATGGAAAAGGGGTAGGTCTGGCAAGACCAGGTGGTGATGGAGGAGGAGTAGGGGTGGCAAGACCAGGTGGTGATGGAGATGGGATAGGTCTGGCAAGACCAGGTGGTGATGGAGGAGGGGTAGGTCTGGCAAGACCAGGTGGTGATGGAGGAGGGGTAGGGGTGGCAAGACCAGGTGGTGATGGAGGAGGAGTAGGGGTGGCAAGATCAGGTGGTGATGGGGGAGGGGTAGGTCTGGTAAGACCAGGTGGTGATGGAGGAGGGGTAGGGGTGGCAAGACCAGGTGGTGATGGAGGAGGAGTAGGGGTGGCAAGACAAGGTGGTGATGGAGGAGGGGTAGGTCTGGCAAGACCAGGTGGTGATGGAGGAGGAGTAGGGGTGGGCAGACAAGGTGGTGATGGAAGAGGAGTAGGGGTGGCAAGACCAGGTGGTGATGGAGGAGAAGTAGGGGTGGCAAGACCAGGTGGTGATGGAGGAGGGGTAGGTCTGGCAAGACCAGGTGGTGATGGAGGAGACGTAAGGGTGGGAAGACCAGGTGGTGATGGAGGAGGGGTAGGGGTGGAAAGACCAGGTGGTGATGGAGGAGACGTAGGGGTGGGAAGACAAGGTGGTGATGAAGGAGGGGTAGGTCTGGCAAGACCAGGTGGTGATGGAGGAGACGTACGGGTGGCAAGACCAGGTGGAGATGGAGGAGGGGTAGGTCTGGCAAGACCAGGTGGTGATGGAGGAGGGGTAGGGGTGGCAAGACCAGGTGGTGATGGAGGAGACGTAAGGGTGGCAAGACCAGGTGGTGATGGAGGAGGGGTAGGTCTGGCAAGACCAGGTGGTGATGGAGGAGGGGTAGGGGTGGCAAGACCAGGTGGTGATGGAGGAGACGTAAGGGTGGCAAGACCAGGTGGTGATGGAGGAGACGTAAGGGTGGCAAGACCAGGTGGTGATGGAGGAGGGGTAGGTCTGGCAAGACGAGGTGGTGATGGAGGATAAGTAGGTCTGGCAAGACCAGGTTGTGATGGAGGAGGGGTAGGGGTGGCAAGACCAGATGGTGATGGAGGAGGAGTAGGAGTGGCAAGACCAGGTGGTGAAGGAGTAGGTCTGGCAAGACCAGGTTGTGGTGGAGGAGGGGTAGGGGTGGCAAGACCAGATGGTGATGGAGGAGACGTAAGGGTGGCAAGACCAGGTGTTGATGGAGGAGGGGTAGGTCTGGCAAGACCAGGTGGTGATGGAGGAGGGGTAGGTCTGGCAAGACCAGGTGGTGATGGAGAATGGGTAGGTCTGGCAAGACCAGGTGATGATGGAGGAGAGGTAGGTCTGGCAAGACGAGGTGGTGATGGAAGAGGGGTAGGTCTGGCAAGACCAGGTGGCGATGGAGGAGGGGTAGGTCTGGCAAGACCAGGTGGTGATGGAGGAGGCGTAGGGGTGGCAAGACCAGGTGGTGATGGAGGAGGGGTAGGTCTGGCAAGACCAGGTGGTGATGGAGGAGGAGTAGGTCTGGCAAGACCAGGTGGTGATGGAGGAGGGTAGGTCTGGCAAGACGAGGTGGTGATGGAGGAGAAGTAGGGGTGGCAAGACCAGGTGGTGATGGAGGAGGGGTAGGTCTGGCAAGACGAGGTGGTGATGGAGGAGGAGTAGGGGTGGCAAGACCAGGTGGTGATGGAGGAGGGGTAGGTCTGGCAAGACGAGGTGGTGATGGAGGAGGGGTAGGTCTGGCAAGACGAGGTGGTGATGGAGGAGGAGTAGGGGTGGCAAGACCAGGTGGTGATGGAGGAGGAGTAGGTCTGGCAAGACCAGGTGGTGATGGAGGAGACGTAAGGGTGGCAAGACCAGGTGGTGATGGAGGAGGGGTAGGTCTGGCAAGACCAGGTGGTGATGGAGGAGGAGTAGGGGTGGCAAGACCAGGTGGTGATGGAGGAGGAGTAGGTCTGGCAAGACCAGGTGGTGATGGAGGAGGGGTAGGTCTGGCAAGACGAGGTGGTGATGGAGGAGGAGTAGGTCTGGCAAGACCAGGTGGTGATGGAGGAGGAGTAGGTCTGGCAAGACCAGGTGGTGATGGAAGAGGGGTAGGTCTGGCAAGACGAGGTGGTGATGGAGGAGAAGTAGGGGTGGCAAGACCAGGTGGTGATGGAGGAGGGGTAGGTCTGGCAAGACGAGGTGGTGATGGAGGAGGAGTAGGGGTGGCAAGACCAGGTGGTGATGGAAGAGGGTAGGTCTGGCAAGACCAGGTGGTGATGGAGGAGGAGTAGGGGTGGCAAGACCAGGTGGTGATGGAGGAGGAGTAGGTCTGGCAAGACCAGGTGGTGATGGAGGAGGAGTAGGGTGGCAAGACCAGGTGGTGATGGAGGAAAGGTAGGTCTGGCAAGACCAGGTGGTGATGGAGGAGGAGTAGGTCTGGCAAGACCAGGTGGTGATGGAGGAGACGTAGGGGTGGCAAGACCAGGTGGTGATGGAGGAGGGGTAGGTCTGGCAAGACCAGGTGGTGATGGAGGAGGAGTAGGGGTGGCAAGACCAGGTGGTGATGGAGGAGGAGTAGGGGTGGCAAGACCAGGTGGTGATGGAGGAGGGTAGGTCTGGCAAGACCAGGTGGTGATGGAGGAGGAGTAGGGGTGGCAAGACCAGGTGGTGATGGAGGAGGGGTAGGTCTGGCAAGACCAGGTGGTGATGGAAGAGGGGTAGGTCTGGCAAGACCAGGTGGTGATGGAGGAGGGGTAGGTCTGGCAAGACCAGGTGGTGATGGAGGAGGAGTAGGGGTGGCAAGACCAGGTGGTGATGGAGGAGGAGTAGGGGTGGCAAGACCAGGTGGTGATGGAAGAGGGGTAGGTCTGGCAAGACCAGGTGGTGATGGAGGAGGAGTAGGTCTGGCAAGACCAGGTGGTGATGGAGGAGGAGTAGGGGTGGCAAGACCAGGTGGTGATGGAAGAGGGGTAGGTCTGGCAAGACCAGGTGGTGATGGAGGAGGAGTAGGGGTGGCAAGACCAGGTGGTGATGGAGGAGGGGTAGGTCTGGCAAGACCAGGTGGTGATGGAGGAGGGGTAGGTCTGGCAAGACCAGGTGGTGATGGAGGAGGAGTAGGGGTGGCAAGACCAGGTAGTGATGGAGGAGACGTAAGGGAGGCAAGACCAGGTGGTGATGGAGGAGGGGTAGGTCTGGCAAGACCAGGTGGTGATGGAGGAGGAGTAGGGGTGGCAAGACCAGGTGGTGATGGAGGAGGAGTAGGGGTGGCAAGACCAGGTGGTGATGGAGGAGGAGTAGGGGTGGCAAGACCAGGTGGTGATGGAGGAGGAGTAGGGGTGGCAAGACCAGGTGGTGATGGAGGAGGAGTAGGGGTGGCAAGACCAGGTGGTGATGGAGGAGACGTAGGGGTGGCAAGACCAGGTGGTGATGGAGGAGGGGTAGGTCTGGCAAGACGAGGTGGTGATGGAGGAGGGTAGGTCTGGCAAGACCAGGTGGTGATGGAGGAGGGGTAGGTCTGGCAAGACCAGGTGGTGATGGAGGAGGAGTAGGGTGGCAAGACCAGGTGGTGATGGAGGAGGAGTAGGGTGGCAAGACCAGGTGGTGATGGAGGAGGGGTAGGTCTGGCAAGACCAGGTGGTGATGGAGGAGGGTAGGTCTGGCAAGACCAGGTGGTGATGGAGGATGGGTAGGTCTGGCAAGACGAGGTGGTGATGGAGGAGGAGTAGGGGTGGCAAGACCAGGTGGTGATGGAGGAGGAGTAGGGGTGGCAAGACCAGGTGGTGATGGAGGAGGGTAGGTCTGGCAAGACCAGGTGGTGATGGAGGAGGGTAGGTCTGGCAAGACGAGGTGGTGATGGAGGAGGAGTAGGGTGGCAAGACCAGGTGGTGATGGAGGAGGGGTAGGTCTGGCAAGACCAGGTGGTGATGGAGGAGGAGTAGGGTGGCAAGACCAGGTGGTGATGGAGGAGGGTAGGTCTGGCAAGACCAGGTGGTGATGGAGGAGGGTAGGTCTGGCAAGACAGGTGGTGATGGAGGAGGAGTAGGGGTGGCAAGACCAGGTGGTGATGGAGGAGGGGTAGGTCTGGCAAGACCAGGTGGTGATGGAGGAGGAGTAGGGGTGGCAAGACCAGGTGGTGATGGAGGAGGGGTAGGTCTGGCAAGACCAGGTGGTGATGGAGGAGGAGTAGGGGTGGCAAGACCAGGTGGTGATGGAGGAGGGTAGGTCTGGCAAGACCAGGTGGTGATGGAGGAGGAGTAGGTCTGGCAAGACCAGGTGGTGATGGAGGAGGAGTAGGGGTGGCAAGACCAGGTGGTGATGGAGGAGGAGTAGGGGTGGCAAGACCAGGTGGTGATGGAGGAGGGTAGGTCTGGCAAGACCAGGTGGTGATGGAGGAGGAGTAGGGGTGGCAAGACCAGGTGGTGATGGAGGAGGGGTAGGTCTGGCAAGACCAGGTGGTGATGGAGGAGGAGTAGAGGTGGCAAGACCAGGTGGTGATGGAAGAGGGGTAGGTCTGGCAAGACCAGGTGGTGATGGAGGAGGAGTTGGGGTCGCAAGACCAGGTGGTGATGGAGGATGGGTAGGTCTGGCAAGACGAGGTGGTGATAAAGGAGTAGTACGGGTGGCAAGACCAGGTGGTGATGGAAGAGGGGTAGGTCTGGCAAGACCAGGTGGTGATGGAGGAGGGGTAGGTCTGGCAAGACCAGGTGGTGATGGAGGAGGGGTAGGTCTGGCAAGACCAGGTGGTGATGGAGGAGGGGTAGGTCTGGCAAGACCAGGTGGTGATGGAAGAGGGGTAGGTCTGGCAAGACGAGGTGGTGATGGAGGAGGGGTAGGTCTGGCAAGACCAGGTGGTGATGGAGGAGGGGTAGGTCTGGCAAGACCAGGTGGTGATGGAGGAGGGGTAGGTCTGGCAAGACCAGGTGGTGATGGAGGAGGGGTAGGTCTGGCAAGACCAGGTGGTGATGGAGGAGGAGTAGGTCTGGCAAGACGTG
>JAWQFJ010008366.1:12500-22500 GCA_034096865.1 Theodoxus fluviatilis | reverse complement strand
ATGTATTCGTTTGTTCTTTATTCGTCAATAGGTTACTGTTGGTATGTAGATCACCAGTTCCTGGCAGTCCATTATCCAGTTGTCTCCTCGTCCATGGGTGCATAGTGCGCCTTCAACCTCTACTCGCCCATTGAAACCGTATCTTTAAAGGGCAAGCAGATTTAGGCGAGCGGGCTTCGGCGTTGCATTATGTGCGAGGCGCAGTGCCTTGGTTCAATCCCTGAGATGGGAGAAATCTGGATTATTAACATTTTTATTCGTCAATAAATTCATTCCAGGAATCGATGATGCATCCGCAGATGTGTTCATTATTCATGAAGTCATTCTTGATTTATATATTTTCTTCTGCGTTAGTTCATTATTACTCTTATTGATCGGTTTAGCCGCTAATTCGTCAACAACTGTAGTTGTTGTTGTTGTTGTTGTTGTTGTTGTTTACAAAATAAGCGTGTCTTTGCAGGTTCTGAAAACATTTCCTCCGGCCAAAGCACAGGCAGTACGATCTTCACTGTCAAAGCCACGGATGCGCAGAGTGACCAGATGAACTACACCATGACGTGTACTCCTTCCAACCCTTTCAATATCTACCCGTGTACGTACGCCACCACTCTTTCAAAATCTACCCGTGTACGTACGCCTCCACTCTTACAATATCTACCCGTGTACGTACGATTCCAATCTTTCAAAATCTACCTGCCACCTACACCGCCATCCGTTTCAGTATCTACTCGTGTGCGTAACGTCTCCACCCTTTCAGTATCAACCCGTGTACTTACGTACCCTTGTACGTCCGACGCAATCAATTGCAATATCTGCCTGCCGCCTACACCTCTACTTTTTAAAATACGTACACAGGTATCCTTCTAAACTCTACCCATGTACATATAATGCCAACCCTTTCAATAAATACCCGTGTATACAAGCGCCTCAACCCTTTTGATATCTAGCCGTAGCGTTTGCCTCCACCCTGTTAACATCTACCCATGTACGTGCGCCCCATCCTTTTAAAAACTCCCCACGTACCCACTCCTCCATCCGTTAGTACCTACCGTGTTCTTGCGCCTTCATCCCTTTAAAATACACACGTTTACTTACTCTTCCACCCTTTCAAAATACACACGTTTACTTACTCTTCCACCCTTTCAAAATACACACGTTTACTTACTCGTCCACCCTTTCAAAATACACAAGTTTACTTACTCGTCCACCCTTTCAAATTGCACACGTTTACTTACTCGTCCACCCTTTCAAAATGCACACGTTTACTTACTCGTCCACCCTTTCAAAATACACACGTTTACTTACTCGTCTACCCTTTCAAAATGCACACGTTTACTTACTCGTCCACCCTTTCAAAATGCATACGTTTACTTACTCTTCCACCCTTTCAAAATGCACTCGTGTACGTGCGACTCCACCATTTTGATATCTACCCCTCCACGCGCAACTCCACCCCTTTCAGTACCTATTCGTGCACGTAAAACTATATCGCTTTCAAAATATACTTGTGTACGCGCAACCCCACCCTTTCAAATTCTACTTCCGTACCTACAACTCCACCCTTTCAAATTCTACTTCCGTACCTACAACTCCACCCTTTCAAATTCTACTTCCGTACCTACAACTCCACCCTTTCAAATTCTACTTCCGTACCTACAACTCCACCTCTTTCAAAATATAGTATCTACAACTCCACCCCTTTCAAAGTCTACTCTAGTACCCACAACTTCACCCCTTTCAAAGTCTACTCTAGTACCCACAACTTCACCCCTTTCAAAGTCTACTCTAGTACCTACAACTCCACCCCATCAAAGTCTAGTATCTACAACTCCCCTTTCAAAATCTACTTCAGTACCTACTACTCTACCCCTTTCAAAATCTACTTCAGTACCCACAACTCCACCCCTTTCAAATTCTACTTCCGTACCTACAACTCCACCCCATCAAAGTCTAGTATAAACTCCACCCCTTTCAAAATCTACTTCAGTACCTACAACTCCACCCTTTCAAATTCTACTTCCGTACCTACAACTCCACCTCTTTCAAAATATAGTATCTACAACTCCACCCCTTTCAAAGTCTACTCTAGTACCCACAACTTCACCCCTTTCAAAGTCTACTCTAGTACCTACAACTCCACCCCATCAAAGTCTAGTATCTACAACTCCCCTTTCAAAATCTACTTCAGTACCTACTACTCTACCCCTTTCAAAATCTACTTCAGTACCCACAACTCCACCCCTTTCAAAGTCTACTCTAGTACCTACAACTCCACCCCATCAAAGTCTAGTATAAACTCCATCCCTTTCAAAATCTACTTCAGTACCTACAACTCCACCCCTTTCAGAATTTACTTCCGTACCTACAACTCCACCCCTTTCAAATTCTACTTCCGTACCTACAACTCCACCCTTTCAAATTCTACTTCCGTACCTACAACTCCACCTCTTTCAAAATATAGTATCTACAACTCCACCCCTTTCAAAGTCTACTCTAGTACCCACAACTTCACCCCTTTCAAAGTCTACTCTAGTACCTACAACTCCACCCCATCAAAGTCTAGTATCTACAACTCCCCTTTCAAAATCTACTTCAGTACCTACTACTCTACCCCTTTCAAAATCTACTTCAGTACCCACAACTCCACCCCTTTCAAAGTCTACTCTAGTACCTACAACTCCACCCCATCAAAGTCTAGTATAAACTCCACCCCTTTCAAAATCTACTTCAGTACCTACAACTCCACCCCTTTCAGAATTTACTTCCGTACCTACAACTCCACCCCTTTCAGAATTTACTTCCGTACCCACAACTCCACCCCTTTCAAACTCTACTTCCGTACCTACAACTCCACCCCTTTCAAATTCTACTTCCGTACCTACAACTCCACCCTTTCAAATTCTACTTCCGTACCTACAACTCTACTCCTTTCAAAATCTACTTCAGTACCCACAACTCCACCCCATCAAAGTCTAGTATCTACAACTCCACCCCTTTCAAAATCTACTTCAGTACCTACAACTCCACCCCTTTCAAAATAGACTCGTGTACGCACAACTCCACCCTCTCAAAACCTATTCGTGTACGCACAACGCATGAAAGCATATTCAGTATACGCACACGTACCTTCTGGACATAAATACAGTCAAAAACGCATGCACACGCATATTAATATACATATAAGCATACACACCACACACAAAAACATGCACACGCATACACATTCAAATACACACTAATACACGCAATTACAAACAAACAAAAACGCACAAACACAGAAACACACACATTCTTACTGATACATGGACACGACACACATCTACTAAAGCGTGCGCGCGCACACAAACACGCGCGCGCACACACACACACACACACACACATACACATACACACACACACTCGCGCGCGCACACACAGACGTGGACACAAACAAACACACACACGCACACAAACACACAAGCACACACACCACACAACACGCATGCGCACACACAGCACACACACACACACACACACACACACACACACACACACACACACAAACACACCACAAAACACACGCAACACACACACACGCACACACGTACACAAGCACACACAAACACACACAAACACACACACAAAACAATCACGCACACAAGCACACAAAACCATCACGCACACAAACACACAACACACACGCGCTCGCACACACACAAAACGCGCGCGCGCGCACACACAAACACAAAACGCGCGCGCGCACTCATACACACACGTAAAACACACAACACGCACAAACACAACACACACACACACACACACACACACACACACACACACACACAATTTCTTACCATTCATAGACTGCCATGTTACAGCCGGTGCAGTGATACTGAGCCAGAGCATACTGGGCAGCACCACTGCCTCCTACTCCTGTTCTGTCACCGTGCACGACCACAGAGGCTCTACGGGACCCACCAACCTCGCGATCTACGTCTCAGGTGCGTGCCTTGATGATGATGGTGATGGTGGTGATGATGATGATAATGATGACGACGACGACGACCGACGACGAGGACGAGGACCGACGACCGACGACCGAACCACGACCGACAGACGACGATGACGACAACGGTTTTTCCATGATATAGCTTTGACTCTAGGGTTTTCATATTTTTTTCTAACGCCATAAAGCACCAAAAGTTGAAATCCTCATTCAAACCTGGTATAACAAAATTTTAAACATCAGTAAACCAAACATCGCTATTGCATGCGCCCATGAATGTAACTTATGATGGGAAATTTTCAAACTTAACTCGTACTGAAACCAGATGTTCTCAAAAACAAATGCGCTTGTACAAACTATCCCAGTGCCTAAGCCATTACGACAACTAGCATACACCACATACGCATGACTGCATGTTCTCCACATCATTGCTCTAATAAAATAAGGAGCAAAGCCACTATTGGCTGAAATCATCACGAGATCAACAGATCTTCTTGGACGGCGGCTCGCGCATGCGCATATCCGATAAGCAAGACGTGCTTACATGACGTTGTTTTCTGGTGTCCATGGCTGCAGACCTGAAGACCAAGCCAGTGCTAGTGAGTTTGCCCACCACGGTGAGTGTGGACGAGAACTCTGCAGGTGGAACGCTGGTGTACACCTTCAACATCAGTGATGCAGACGGCGACACGTCCTTCTCCTACCAGTTGTCAATCGTCCCCAACTCGGGCTCAGTCAAGTTCGTAACCATCGACTCCAGTAAGTGGGCAGCTCCGTCCATGGCATGGTTTACATGTACAATGACGATGGTGATGGAGTAGCTGGCAAAAGGAGAAAAGGCGGAGGAATAGGAAGAAGAGGTGAAGGGGGAGGATGAAAATTAACAGCAGCAGCAGCGGCAGGAAAAAGAGGAGGAGGAGAAGCAGGAAATGGAGAATGAGGAGCAGCAGCTGGAAGAGGAGGGGGAGGTGAGGCAGGAGAAGAAGAAGAAGAAATGAGCAGGATAATGAAGATAATTCACATGTTAGACACCTTGTGTGCTTTGGAAGGTACTTTGTAATGTATATTCTCGTCGTTTTTATACTTATTAAAGTTGCGTTCAGCAAAGTAAAACACTGGAGCTCGCACTAGTTTTTTCTTTTGTTTGTTTTGTTCCATAAACTGCACAGGGAAAATGTATGGTATTGACGACAAATTATTTCTGAAACGAAATTATTCAATAAGGTTGTCACAAGCTATCAGTAACACTACCATTTTCTTCTGCTAAAGGTTGTAGTGGGACAGAACCATGTTTCCCCGCAGTATTTGTATTGAAGCTGCATGTTCTCTCGTGTGCGAGCATTTTCATCAAGGTAAACTTTGTCTCCTGTATAAGACATTGCAGTTTTAAATTATTGAGAGCATGCTCTTTTTTACGCTGTTTCACTGATACACTGTTGCAAATGAGTCAATGGGAATTCCCTGTATTCCTGCATCATCTTCGGGTGGACATAGAATACAGCAAAATGATTTTCACGAGTATTGCTGAATGATGCGAGTATCCACATATGGTAAACGGGTGGGGTAAATTAATTTGTCCCATATAGGGAAATTTCACCCTCTGCCAATACCTCTAAAACTACATGTATATAATGAAACAGAATTGTTTCTGTATCAGGAAAGCAGTGGCAGCGTATGAACACTCTCTCGACGTGTGCAAACAACCCTAGAGGTCCCATCTCTGTCTCGTCAAACACGTCTTTACTGTCGTGTCGTGCTTGCAGCCAACAAGCTCATTCTGGCCGTGGGGCAGAGCCTGGACTACGAGTCGGACCCCAAGTCCTACTCCGTCGCCGTCACAGCCTTCGACGGCCTGCTGACGTCAGATAGCAAAGTGCTGACGATCACCGTCAATGACGTCAACGAAACGCCTGTCCTTGACGACAGGGTGGTCAGCTACTTCATCACCAACAGAGAGAACGGGGTAGGTTGCCTTGTCATCAGCACAGCGGCTGTTATTATCTAGCTTAATGTTGATTTCAAGCCAGATACACCGGCGATTGTCCTGGGGATTATCAAGTTGAAAGGAGACCCGTGTTTAAAACATGTACAATAATCTACAAACGCACGAAAGAGAAAGGGGCGCCATCATACTTGAGCAAACTGTTGAAACCATATCAACTGACAAGGGTCCTGCGGGCGTTTGATAGGGAGCTTCTGCAGGAGCATCAGTCTCGAAGCAGGAGTGGGGACATGGTTTTTGTGTCGGCTGCACCAAGACTTTGGAACGTCCATCCATTGCAACGCAGACGGGCTCCATCAGTCAGTTCTTAAGAGGATATAGAAGTCCGTGTTCTTTCCCAGATAACTTCGTTGTTCTGTAGTGCAAGAGAGTAGTTCTGTTTACACCAGGCTCTACAAGTACTTTACGCACACACGTGTACATGCATGCATGCCCTGGTTGCCACTGTGCAGGTTGCTGTGCATGGAGAACTCCCATGTTGGATCCGAGATTCGAAACCTAGCCTCTTGGATAATATACGTTGTTGTTGAATCGGATTGGAAAAAGACAACCAAAGACAACATGGTTAATTATCGGCAAATCACCAGCTAAAAAGAAATTGAAGAACTGCCATGAACCCATGAAAGTGTAGAGATATGCGTATACAAACTTGTCAGTTACAAAGGTAAAATTGGAATCACGTTGATTCATTGTTAGCAAAAAAAACACACCTGAGTACGTTACACTATCGTGATAACGGCACACCGTTAGTTGTCAGCAACTGAGATAGCACTGTGAGCCACGCTGTATCCGCAGGAAAGCGGACACTGTCAAGGAAGCATCTTTGCAGTCATAGCACGCCCTTCCACAGATGAGAAGGTGGATGGCCTCACTTTACACCAACTCGAGTCCTATTCACGAAGGATCGTCCTGCACCGACGTGTGAAATGACACTAATGAGCGACTTTTTTGAAAATTATCTCCCTTGCCGCCGCTTGGCGGCGCGTCGGCTCTAAGGGGCTTGGTTGGTACACAGGACAAGTTCTTTCGCGTAGATTAGACCTGAGTGTTCGAGGTTTTTTAATTGTTTTCTTGCTGTCGCTTTCAAATCTGTTCACAGTACTAGGCTGGCTGGTTTACTTAGATGTGATTTTTTTAATGCGTGCTAGCTGATATTAGGTTTAGAGCTTGAATTTTCAATGATATTACGCTTACAACTCCAGTGTTCGAACCAATGAAAACCACGGAAAGAGATGGCCGTTTCGTTCCTTGCATCTCATTGGCCAGCTTGTCATGAGGTCAGCCTGATCACGCGCTGACCTCATGACAGTTGTAAGCGGAAAAAGCGAGTTGTAAGCGTAATATCATTGAAAATTCAAGCTTTAAACCTAATATCAGTTAGCACGCATTAAAAAATCACATCTACGCTTACAACTCGCTTTTTCCGCTTACAACTGTCATGAGGTCAGCGCGTGATCAGGCTGACCTCATGACAAGCTGGCCAATGAGATGCAAGGAACGAAACGGCCATCTCTTTCCGTGGTTTTCATTGGTTCGAACACTGGAGTTGTAAGCGTAATATCATTGAAAATTCAAGCTCTAAACCTAATATCAGCTAGCACGCATTAAAAAAATCACATCTAAGTAAACCAGCCAGCCTAGTACTGTGAACAGATTTGAAAGCGACAGCAAGAAAATTAAAAAACCTCGAACACTCAGGTCTAATCTACGCGAAAGAACTTGTCCTGTGTACCAACCAAGCCCCTTAGAGCCGACGCGCCGCCAAGCGGCGGCAAGGGAGATAATTTTCAAAAAAGTCGCTCATTGTATCGATAAGTATTCCCACATCGAGAATAAGCGTCTCCAAACTCAACTTTTTATTTCATGTCTAACATAAAAGTGGTAGCGTATTTTTATCATTTTAAAACACGACTCATTAACACTACGAAAGGACAATTCATACTATTCAGTAGAGCTCTGGAGTAGCAGATTTGTCTGACGTCACAGCACGCTGTTCCAGGCGGGCACGGTACTTCCAAATCCGGGTTACCAGTTCACAGACCCGGATGCTGGGGACACTCACACGTACAGCCTCGTAGGGGGGGTGAACTCCTCCGTTCTCACTGTCAACTCCGCGACGGGGCTCATATCCTTCGCCACGAATTATGACGTGGACCAGGTAAACCCAAATTTACGGCAATGTTCATGAGTGTGCGCGTTCGTGTGCGGAGTGGAAGGAGTGTTATGGAGCGAGTGTATGTGACTGTGGGAGAGAAATACGCATGTGTTTTCTCCTCCTCATCCTCATCATCATCATCGTCGTCGTCGTCATCGTCATCATCGTCGTCTTCGTCGTCGTCTTCATCTCTTCCTCTCCTCTATCTCCTTTACGTCCTCCTCCTCCTTCTCCTCTACGTCCTCCTCCGCCTCTTCCTCCTGGTCCTCCTCCGCCTCCTCCTCCTCCGCCCTCTTCTCCGCCTCCTCCTCTTGATGCTACCATTGTATTTGTTGCCACTACCTTTGCTGCATTTGTTACTATTCATTGTCGTTTACTAATCCTCGTCGTCGTCGTCGTCGTCGTCATTCAGCCATGCGCGCGTTGTCGTTCATGCTCATGAACCCATACCCCTACTTGTTACTGCAGAACTACCTGCCCGAGGTCATCGTGCCGCTGATCGAGATCAGGGACAGTGGGGGTCTGGCCGTCACCGCCACCGTGACGGTCTCCGTTTGGGACTACAACGATAACGCACCCACCTTTCCTGAAAGCAGCTACGTCACTTCTGTCCTCAAGTACGCCTCTGTGGACACCAGAGTATTTTCCCTTGCAGCTACGGACCGAGACAGCGGCACCAACGCCCAGATCAAGTACTCCCTTACCCAGGCAACAGGTACGTTGGGGGGTTAGGGGTGGGGGGTGAGAGGTGGAAGGGAGGGGTGGTTAGGTGGGGGGGGGGGGGGGGGATGAGAGGTGGGGTGGAGGGTGAGGGGTGGGGGATGAGAGATGGGAGATGGGATGGGGGGAATGGTTGGAAGTCGGTAAGAGTCCAAGGAAAAATAAAACAGTTATTAAAGAGTTAATGACGGGTAAGAGATGTTCGTAGCGAGAGGTGGGAAGAGGTGAAAGAGAGATGAAAGAGGTGGAGTTCGCGGTTAATGCGTAAAGAAGGGGTTGTATCTTGTTAGTGCGCGCGCGCGTGCGTGCGTTTGTGTGTGTGTGTGTGTCTGTGTGTGCGTGCGTGTGTGCGCGCAACGTTTAGGAAGGATTCGGGAGTAAGATGGGAAAGTAAAGAGGCGAATTGCAAAGTAACTGAATAGTTGTGGGTGTAGAGTTCGTGTGGATTTGGCTCAAGAGCCAATGCCCAAGTGGGTCATTAGTCTGCCTTCCACACTGGCACCCCCACCCCACCCCCACCCCACCCCCACCCCACCCCCACCCCACCCCCACCCCACCCCCAACCCACTGTCTATTTTGTATATGATAAAGCATATGGATTGAAAAAAAAGTTAGGTGTTTTTGTTTGTCATTTTACTGGAGTAGGCTCCGAAAGCTCCAAAGACATGAGTTTCAGCTGAGGGGGTGGGGGGGTGGGGGGCGGGTTTGTTATCGTACGGCATTTGCCGTAGATAACTTTTAGCCAATCCAAGAACTGAAGGTATTAGACCCAGTAACCGAATGCTAGAGATTCCGCTGTTGAAGAGACTACGTCGTCACCAGACATGAACGCCCATGAAACACGTTACCACGATCTGAGATCGCCAGTCGACCCTTGCTCTGTGGCCACTGCAGGGCTGGACCAAGACTACTTCGCAGTCAACGACGAAGGCCAGGTGTACGTGCTGCGTTCCGGCAGCGACCTGACGGTCACCTCCGTCACCGTCACCGTCACCGCCACGGACCAGGGATCTCCTCAGCTCAGCGGCTCCTACAAGGTTCTGCTTGCTGTTGCTGTTGCTGCTGCTGCTGCTGCTGCCGCTTTCCGTGTTGCTGATGCTGCTAGTGCTGCTGCTGTTGTTGTTGCTGCTGTTGTTGT